>LOJH01044157.1:0-11504 GCA_001685095.1 Ellobius talpinus | reverse complement strand
TCTCTGTCTCTCTGTCTCTCTGTCTCTCTGTCTCTCTCTCTTTGGTGTTTCTGCCTTTCAAAACTGTCGTTGTGAAAAGCATTTCCCTTCAGTTACAATTATTGTTTGGTGTATGTGATAGTAATGATATTGCTTGCTATTTCTTTAAAAATCCCATTTGAGGCAGAACACATTTGAAAATTTCACCTCTAGAGAAATGAAGCTTCACTGGTAACCCAGTAGGACACTGCCACCTTTTGGCTGTATGAATTTTTAAACTGTTGAAAGTTACCAATGTTGTTTTCAATGGAAATGTTTAGACAACTAACTTTTATAAATAATTATCCTATCATTGTTAATTTGGAAATGTAGACCTTGAAGTTTTGGTTCTCAGTTATGCTGCTTTTTTTAAGTATTAGAGTTTTTCATTTTGCTAGGTTCATCTAAAACCTTTTGATGAAGTATGTGGGAATCATAGTTCTTCTTAATCTATAAATAATGGTTATGATACAGCAATGAAAATCACAAAAAAAAAAGTTCCCATTGCAGAACTCAAGCAGGAACCCTCTATGCTGTTTCTCATAGCACACTCTGCCCATCCTTGCGAGGCAAAGTCACAGCACCACGCTCAAGATCACCAAAGTGCTGACTGCATTTCTCAGTAGCTTCATGTTCTCAGTAGCTCATTGCTTGTTAAGTGTTTAAATTATACCAAGCAATAGTACCTTTGCCTCAATATGTATAAAAGGAAATCCATTAGCTTCCTGGCTCCCTCTAATAATGTACACAGTATATATTATAATCACTATCAAATATTCTGTGTTTATGGTGTTATTTTCTGTTTTAGTAATATGACATGCTTCCTACTCTTAGAAAATGATATTATCCAACCTTTAGACCTAGGGGAGAAAACATAACTATATGCTCCAGTGTGTATTATGGACTCAAGCCCAAATTTCCATTGGTCTTTGTAAGAAACTTCAGATCATCAGGGGAGAATTTTTGAAGGAATTATAACTAAACAGCACTCTTGTTTGAGTTTTCTTTGTCTACTCCCCAGCTGAGACCATGGAGCAACACAATGGAAACATGTATACATTATAATGACCACTGAGACTTTTCAAAACTGAAATGCCTAGATACATCAGAAAGAAACAAAGATAGTCATGTCACAGAAACCAAGATGGCAGCAAGTGTAAAGGAATGGATTAACCACCACTGTCAAATAGATCAGAAAGCTCACCATCTGGGCTTCTAATGAATGTAATATTTTAGCAAAATCTAGATAAGGCCAAACAATTGTATTTTTCTAGAGTTCCCCATTTAAACACTGATTTAGAATTTAACTAATTCATTTCCCACATCAGGGAACCAAAGATTATCTATAGGGTGTGAAATTACTTATGAACCTTGGAAAGTACTTTCTCTCCAGGCAATTTTGGAAAACATAATGGCCACTCTTACGTGCTTGCCTCTTTCAAGATCTTTCCATGGCTTCAGGGGCTGCAGCTGTGGCATGTTCCTTCAGTGCCCTGATGCTACCCTCATTTCTTACATCTGCCTCTTATAATCAATGAGTTCCTTCGAATCAAGGAATTTTGCTTTTCTACCTTTGGAACTTCCATGCTAGAAAACGAAAACGTGAATGACTATTATAATGGGAGTCATTCAGATGAATGTTGGCTATGCAATATCCCAGGAAAATGTCCTGAAGGCTATAAAAACTTCCAAAAGTAGTTTTATATATATTGTAATTTCTAAAAGTTAGAGCATATTTTTAAATTTTACACTCAAGTAGATAAATATATAATATTCTTCCAAAAAAATGTACTTCATTTTCAATCTCCATTATAAAATTTTAGTCAACTCTACTGAAAAATAACAAAATTTCTGTCTTCTCATTTCTTTCCAAAGAACATTTAACTCTATGTCGTAAGAGTACAACTTCTATTTGTCTGCCCTACTTTGTGTGCACCAAAATGCAAAATCAAAAGTGGATTCTGGGATCCTGATGGCTAACTGCTTGGACATCATTCCAGTTCACAAAAGGAAAAAAGCAGCAGAGGAACAACAAGTCTGAGCAGAGTCCATTTGAGAATGTTATCATCCAAATGCCTAGGTGAAGAGATTGGCTCCAGGGCACTGGTGATTATCTAGGAAGTAGAGCTCAGGAAAAGACTGAAAGGCTACCCTGTGGTTCACCTACAAAATACCTGGCCAAGAGAGCTCTAAAACAAACAAACTAACAAAACACACATGGTCTGAGATGTAGAGATGGTTCCATGGCTTAAAAGTTTGCTCTGTAAATGTGAACCGTGCAGTTCAGAGCTCTCGGCCCCCTTGTGACAAGCTATGGGTAGTGCAGCATAAGCCTGTAACTCCAGAACAGCACAGACAGACAGGAGGAGATGCACCACCCGGTCTTGTTGGTTGCCAGCCTTGCTGAAGAACCCTCCTCGTCTATATATGTGCAAAGGCACACCCACAAGAGACAGGCACACACCATTAGAAATGATGCACGGACAAGGAAGTGATGATACGCGTGCACAATAGAATAGCAGGCTAAACAGCTGTGAACAGAAAGAAAACATCAGTCCACATGAAAGCAGTTTTCTTTAAATAGCTGGACAGACAAAAAGGAAACAGAATAGTCGCGTTCAGATAGTGCTCAGCCAGAAGATAGAAACAAAGGTGAAAGAAAGTTCAAAGGGGTGGAAAGATTGCCATTATAAAATATATCAGAAAGGCCACCCGAGAGAAGTAATAAAAGTTATATACTCTATTACGCCATCAAGAAATCATGAAAGACCTTTGTTCAAAAATGTCTGGCGAGATAGCCTAGATAGAAACCAGATTTCAAGGGCGCTGAAAGCAAAATCCATTTTGATATAATGACAGCTATTTTACAAAATATCTTATGACTAGGAAGGAGAGAGAAAGTTTGCGATCTAAAGGACAGTTAGAATAGTGGATCCAGTGAGAACAAGAGAACACACATTTCACTAGTCTGTTAGTATTCGGTAGATTTGGGCTGTGCCTTTCTCTTCACTTAATGAAGACTTACAGAAACCTTCGTGGTTGCCCTGTGATTCACCTCCCTCCAGCGGTTTCATATTTGTCCCGTTCTTTACTACTTCTCCTTCCAAGACCCCCTTAAGTCTACTGCCTTCTGCATCTCCTAAGTCATCTGCAACAAGCACATAAACAGCCTACTAAAATGCTGCTTTGTCTCATACATCTGCAGTGTTTCCAATCTCCCTCTTCTCATTATAGAAAGAGGACAATGTACAGGCAGAGAGTGGGAATCTCAAATCTGACACTCCCTTAAATGGTTAAATTCCAGTTTTCTATGACTTCATACTGCTCTGTGATTCCTTTAAATGTCTGGAGATAATATTCTGTCTGTTTTCATCCAATTCCTGCTCACCATCTAAGACTTGGTCCAGATGTCATTTCCACAAGGCTATTTGCTTTGATCTCCCTACATAGACAATAGAAGATCCCTTTAATTGAGCAATCTGACTGTCTTGAATTTTCATAGCTTCTCTCACATTTTTCACATGCTGTAGGTGTTGAGTTACTGGTGTGTTTAAACGCTTCCTATGAGACAGTATATAGCCTGACGATAGAAAACACACCTCCTGTATCTTGAGATATATATATCACAAAGCTTTGCTAGGTGAGTGTGTAGTAGTACTAGAAATCTGTGAATCTATGTGTGAACTTCGGTAAAGGAAGGAAAATGAAGAGAAAAATCAGGTGAAAAGAATAACACAGACTTATGGTACTGACTATTCAGGAACGGAGCCATTCAAATCTCTTTATAATTATTATTTTGAATTGTCACAAATTGTGTGCCAAAAGCCTTCTTAACCCATATGCCATGGTAGTAATAGTGCTCACAGTAGATCCTCCAGAACACAATTAAGATGCATGAGCCTGAATTTAGGGGATTTTCTATACTAGGCAGTTAAAAAGCTAAAGGGCCCAGATTTCTCATTATCGCAAAAGAGGACTAAATTAGGGTTAAACTACTGGGTATCTGGAAATTGCACAAATATCTCTAGTTTGATTCATGAAGTAAATGTGGAGTGTTTTTCACACCCAATTTTTCATACCCAAAACATTTTGTGGTGCTTAGCACAATGTATTAATAACACACTACAGCACTTCCTCAAGAATCTTAGAGTCTAGTGGGAGAAACAATTGACAATATCATGAGATTGCTAGCACTTCCTCATAGGGACAGCCTCAGACTTACTGTGCATAGGGAGTCTTAACCGTTGTCCTGTGATAGTCTGAACTGGCTGCCATCTCACACAGTAAAAGCTGTGGAGCTCAGGACCATAGGTGAAAACCAGGGATTATCCTGAGGACAGCGCCACACACTTCAGCTTCAGCTCCCCAGCCAGCACACCTGAGGTTTGGCTGTTCTGGTTCCTGCAGACCGGTTCTGGTAGCCTGGAAGGAATCCACAGGTTCTCGTCTTCTATGGAAACAATAGCAGAGCCTCTTTTCCAAAGTAACATATCCTTAGACTCAAATTTTGGAGTCAAGGCACCTTTAAAATATATATGATGGTTTAGTTTAGCAGCCCCCAGAATCAAATGTTTTTTCAGCAGTTAACTCATTAATAGTCAAAATTCAAAAACACAATAATACACATAATCCAGACTCTCTGTGTATATTCCATCTTTACATGGCTTATTTACTCTATTACTTTTTAATATTTATTCTATTATCTTTACTCCTTTAATATAAGACTGTCTGTACTCTTTCTTCTCTCTCTCCTAAGCCCATGTATGTTTATCCAACAATGTAACCCATTCAGAGGTCTTTTTTGTCTGAATCTGTCTTATTGTGTAATTGTAATCATTTTTTGACCAGGAGAGGGTTGTTTTCTTTTGTTAATGCTAAGCAGGTGTGACTAGGACTAATGCTAAAGCTTTGCCTGTTGGCTCTATCCCATCCGTGGCAGAGGTATGTTCATGGCCTCTGCGAACCATGCTCACCTCCCAGCTCAAGAGATGCAGCAGGTCTGTGTCACCATTAAGCAACTTGTAGCGCTCTGTTCACAAACCCCATTAAAGTGCGCTATAGTATGATCTCCCTAAAGAGCCAGAGCCATCTGTGCCACCAATATGAACCAGGAGGCCATCTCTTAAGCTGCACCTGTGCTTGCAGCCAGTTCTGATGGCTGAAGACTAGTTCTGGTGGCTGCAAACCAATTCTGATTGCTGGAGACCAGTTCTGGTGGCTGCAGATCAGTGCAGAAAAGAGTCCAGGTTGTCTTTCTTTTCTCCTCCATTCTTAGAATATTCGAGTTGTCTCCACTCCTTCCATGCTGGACTTCAAGGCAGATTTAGTGTAGATCAGAACTTTCTATCAGAAATAATAATTCCACTCACAAAGTGCACTATATATATAACAAAGTTTTTCTACTAGCTGCATTTTAAGTAGAATTATTCTAATTAATTTAATAAGGTATTCATTTAACCCTATATATCCAACATATTAGCATTTCAACATGTTACCAAATACTAATGAACTACTTTTTATTTTTATGCTACCTTTGAGCAAAAGAATAAATAAATAAATAAATAAATAAATGAATGAATGAATGAATGAATGAATAAATAAATAGCTGTAAGGTGAGGATAAATGTGACTCATTTGTTCAAAGAACAAGGTCCAGTTGCAAAGATACAATGGGGGAAAAAGGAGCCTGAGGAGGCTCTATCTTGGGCAGTTTGCTTTCCTCTATGAAAACTCATGTTTTCAGGCAAGAAAAATCTAATTGGAATTTTGAAGGCAAAAAGAACCTATAAATTAAGAAATAACCGAAAAGTGGTCATAAAACCTGTGGTAGTGACAAGGAAAAGATGGCATTGTTTCTCAAGGAGCCAAAAGCAAACCTCGCATGTTCGCAAACCTTGAGTGTTCGCTACTCTAGGAAATGCTCCCAAGGTGAAGGCTATAAAGCACATACTACCATTAAGAGCACGTAAGATTAAACATCACTGTGCTTTAATTAAATGACTTTTAAAAACAAAGACATATAAAGGGCACAATCAAAGTTCTATCCTGACGTGCTCTAGGTCTGTCTCCAGAAGAGTAGGCAAATAAGAAAAGAACCGCGGTTTATCACTCATCCATAAGGAAACAGACACCAGTGCTATCTGTAGGGATTCAGGTGCAACTGTAGATGATCGTATCAAGTGGATTCATTCAGACTAACGAGGGCAAGTCTTACATGTTTGCTCATTTGTGTCTCCTAGACTTCATACTGGTGTATAAAATTATGTAAATATGTGTGTGTATATGACATGAAGTAGTTAAGCTGTCTGTGAGGACAGGACTAATGGACAGAGGGGAGATACAGATTGGGTTGGATCTGCTCAAAACCCATCATATATTTGTATGAAATACTGTGAAATCCAGAACCACATACAGTGAATGTACACCAGAAACTTAAGGCGGGTGATTTTGTAGGCGTCTGGAATGTTTGCATGTCTTAATTTTATTGTTAATTGTGAAGAAAAATAGTTTATGCTCTAATTAATCATTGCATTCATACTCTGTGATTTTGTGTATATGTGTAATAGCTTTACAATTTAAAAAGCATGCAAAGCAGAAACAAAACTACACATTATGATCTAAGGGATAGAACTAAAGAAATTACTAATAAAGAAATTGATTACAGCAACCATTAGCCCACACATGTAATACATCCTAGTGCGTGGGGGCTAAAACAGGAGGATTGCTGGAGTTTGAAGTCAGCCATGTAGTGAAAGACTCTATCTCAGAAAGAGAGAGAGAAAAAAAACAGATTGCTTAGCAGAAAAAAAAGAAAGAAAGAAAGACATGGAAGAAACATTAAAAGTTTTCACTAAATTGGAGTTCCAGGAAGATTTTTAAAAAAAAAGAAAAAAAAAGAAGCAAGAGAGGAAACATATGAGTCAAGACCATGTGTGTGCCCTTAAATCATGATACAATGTATTATGTATTACATACATAAAATTACAAGTGGATATTTATTAGATCAGTAGCTTCCAAATCAGAAACTGGCAACGCAACCATGGCTGTCTACACTCTAGAGAGTAGTGGAAGAATGTCACAGCTGAGCATGTCACAGAAAATAAAAGCCTCCAAAGGAAACACCAGCACAGCCCCAGCAAAAGGCTAAAGGTCCTGAAGCTCCCTGGGGAGTCAAGTTGTCAGTCTGCATTGAAAGGCTGCTTAGGAACTGAGTTTGGAGTCTATAGGTGAAGGCAGCAATTGTAGATACACTCCATAAGGAGGAATTCAGCTGGTACACTATGGTTGCCTTCCTTTTTTTTTAACTTTTTTTCCTTCCAGGCCCTCTATTGAATCCTTTCTTCCAGATCCAGGCCCTCTATTGAATCCTTTCTTCCAGATCCAGTATCTGTTTGTCTTAGTCACTGTTCTATTGCTATAAAGAGACACCATGACCAATGCAACTATAGAAGAAAGAATTTAATCGGAGGCTTGCTTACAGTTTCAAAGGTTAGTTCATTATCATCATGGTGGGTGGTGTAGCAGAAGGCAGGCATAGTACTGAAGAAGTAGCGGAAAGTTCACATCTAACACTCAAGTTGCAGGCTAAGAAAGAGGCTGAGTCTCTTATTTGCAAGCTAATCTAATACATATTCTATAATTTTATGTATGCGATATACAATACATTATATAGTGATTTATATGCATACTCATAACCATAAAAAATTTCCTCTCTTGTTTCTTCTCCTTGTTCTTGATATCTTCCTGGTCCTTTTGAAACCTCAATTCTCACCTCCATGACATATTACCTCCCACAAGACCACACCTCCTCATCTTTCCCAGATAGGTCCCTTAATTGGAAACCTAGCATTCATGTATATAAGCTTGTGGGAGACAATTCTTTCAGACCACCACACTGTCTTTTCTTCTCAGTTGCCGTTCTACATGCCAGTCATGTCTGAGATAGCCTCATGGGCACACACAATATACACATATAAATAAATAAACCTTTTAAAGTGATGATCAAATTCTCAGTTAACATGTTAAATAGCAACAACATAAAAAATAAGTTGGTGGATTCTTTCCAAAAAGTGTGGGAGTACTTGTCTCTCAGCATTTCAATAAGGAAAAATGTGTTTTCTTCCAAACTGCCTCTCAAGAATAATGAGAAAATTTTGCATATGGGCATGGTTTTATAAAAAGAAAGTCTTAAAGATGTGACACAAAAGGAAGGCAATTCACATCAAAAGAATGGTTTGAGAGGCAGGAAGGAGAAAATGACAGTAATGTGAAAATACGGAACTGCACCTCGTGTCTAAGGATTAAAGATACAAGAAACAGTGAGTTAACATTGCATAGTAATAGCGCATTGGCCTAGAATATGCTAAAGACAAAGAAGGCAGGAAGTGGAGGGCAATAGACTGATACACTTGAGTACCAATCAAGGTTAGGTTCCATGTACTGAGTGTCATGCCAGGTTAAATAAAACATATTAAATGAGAGAGTCTTTAAAAATGAACCAGATTGAAAAAGGAGCATATTTGTTTAAAGCGGTGGTTTTCAGCCTTCCTGATGCTGTGACCCTTTAATATAGTTCCTCGTGTTGTTGTGACCCCAGCCACAAAATTATTTTCATTGCTACTTCATAACTGCAATTTTACTACTGTTATGAATCATGATATAAATAACTGTGTTTTCCAATGGTCTTAGGCAATCCCTGTGAAAGGACCATTTGACCCCAAAGGGGTCGCCACTCGCAAGTTAAGAACCACTGATATAAAGGAAGCCAAGAGAAAGTAAGATATGGGAAGAACACTGTTAAAAGCCAAGCCAAGGCTTTCTCAGAGGCCCTGATAAAAGGACTAAAGGACCTTGCCCAGGAGCAGACTTGGCAAGGTCCTATTGGGGCTGAGACCAGGGCCTCTAAGGGTTAAGGTTTCTGTTTCTGAGAACTTGGATTTCACCCTTGAAGAGACTGCAGTCCCAAGGCCACTATATGCTTGGTCTATGACACACTTGAGATATCTTGTGATCCCATTGTGTAACATTGCTTAATTAGCTTCCCGTTGACTTCACCCCATTATATGACAGCTTCCACTGACTCTGTCCCCTTTTTCTCCTGCAAATAGTATACACGATGCTATACTTCTCAATAAACTTACTGGGCATGAGATAAAGCTTCTGCAAGACTTCCTGACACCAGCTTTTCTATATTCTTTATGATCTCATCCCTGATTAACCCCTTAGAATCCTGTCACTGAAAACTAACTGGCTGGCAAACACAAATTACATAGTAGAAATAAATTTAAATACATGAATAATTTCATTTAAACGAATCTATTCACCAGAGGTTTAAAAAACTACCATATTGACTGAGTAAAAATACAAAGTTATGTATCATTAAAGAGTCATCAGAAAGTTCAATGGGCCAGAAGATAAACAGTAAAGGGTTATATATATATATATCATATAAATATCTAACACCCCTCCCCAAAACTACTAAGAGTCTGATCATCCCAAAACTTAAAAGCTGATAGATGTATGTGTGCTGTATGTTGTTTTTGCTCTTTTGGCATTTTGAGGGGCCCACTACCCAGCTTCCAAATAAATCACACACAAAGGCTTTTTCTTGATTATTAATGCCCGGCCTTAGCTTAACTTGTCTCTTGCCAGCTTTTCTTAAATTATCCCCACTACCTTTTGCCTCTGGGCTTTTCCCTTTCTCTCACTTCTGTAAATCTTACTTCCACTTTTACTCTATGACTGGTTGGGTGGCTGGGTGACTGGCTCCTAGCGTCCTTTCCTTCTTCTGTAGTTCTTCGTTCTCCTTGTTCTCGGTTCTCCCATGTATCCTCTCTGCTCGACAGCCCCGCCTGTCCTTGCTCCTCCCTCGCTATTTACCGTTCATTTCTTTATTAGGACCATCATGTGTTTTAGACAGGCACAGCAACACAGCTTCACAGAGTTAAACAAATGCAATGTAAACAAAAGTCACACACCTGAAAATACTCCCCACAATGTGTCTGCCTGTGGATGCCTGAGGTTGACATCAGGTGTCTTACCTGCTCATGCCCCACCTTATATGGAAGAAGGGCCCCTCACTTTAACCTGGAGACCCCTGCTTGCTCTAGTGATCCTGTCTCCTCTGCCTGCTACGTCCACCCAGCATTCAAGTGAATTTTAGAGATCAAACTGCAATCACTTGTGAACCAAGCACTTTACCCATTGAGCCATCTCCCAGTCCACTGTTTACTATATAAAAAATACCAGTATAAGAAATTTTATTGTATTAATAAAGGATTCTAACATTGCATTCTGGTGTGAGAATTTTTAAAAATTAAGCTGGTTTGTTGAAAATTTTTTGAGACTGGTTTATGGACTATTATATGATTAATTATCTGTGTTTAATTTAGTAAGATGTGTATTCCTTAATTGCTAGTTCAAATTATACATGCTCTTGTTACCTTAAGCTTGTTAAATGTTTCATGTGATTTTTAATTTGATTAATTTATCTATTACTATATAAAAGCTCCTATCATGTTGGTTGTTGCTGATACGGACATTTCTTTTTGTGACCTCTTGATTTTGTCTTATTTATCTTGTGGTTATTTTCTTAAGTACGTGAAGCTATAGAATTTTGATCTTTCTTGATATTTCAACATATTGTATGGTAAATACCTCCGTGTCAGATCATATTTCAGCTTTTAGGTTTGGGATGATCAGACTCTTAGTCTCTCTGTGTGTGCTATAGACCTGTTTAAGATACGGAATCAGTGATTCCAAATTTTCTACAAAAGTGTGCACTAAGATAATATCTAAAGGGCTTATGGATAACTCTGTGTATCGACACTAGTTGTTTTGGCTCCTTTATATGTATGTTTCCTGTCCTATATAAATTTTCTAAGTTGCAGAGTTTTGGAGAACACTTTACGAAGCTGGTGTCCTCCAAGCTAGAATGGGTCGAACACTAACATTTTCCAGCTCTGTGTCCGTGTCTTCCCAACGGCATCCTGGCAAATCAGGTGTCTTAGACAGGCACAGTATCACAGCTTCACAGAATGAAACAAATGCAACACAAAAGAATGCAACACATCTTTGCATCAGTAAACAAATATTCCACAGCATACAAGAAAGTACACATCTTAAATTAATATTCTACAACAGCATAGTGAGGAAATATTGAACAAAATCAAGATGAAAATCCAGAGGGCAAACTCCAAGTCCTGTAGTTCCCTGTCTGTGTTAGAGGGCTTAGATAGGAAAGCGCTGTAGCCCTCCAGTTCAAGAAGGAGTTGGTGGAGTTAAGTGACTAATAGAGTTTATGCTAAAATCCACAGCCTATAAACCACTCTAATAAATCCCATTTTAAGATATAGAATCTATTCTATTAGTTCTTTTCTTTTAGAGAGCCCTGACTAACAGACATTCACTCAGCAGTATTTTTAGACTTAAAAGTTTGCTTAGATATGAACAAAAATTAAGCTATCAGTAAGTATAAAAAACATGAAA
>LOJH01044156.1:11624-23119 GCA_001685095.1 Ellobius talpinus | reverse complement strand
TATTTCGGGGTATAAGCTAGCTGGTCGGGAGCCGGGTGGGACGAAAGCAGGCCCATGCTCCCTTATCACTACAGTTGGCTTCTCACTGAACATGTCCTCCACACTTGGGAACCCATCCTTTCAAATCTGCCATCTGTTCATTCAGCCATACCCATAGGATGCATATCACATTCTGGCTCCTCCATGCTGAACATAGTGTGGGGACGGCACAGGTGTGGTTGGAACCCCGAAAGAGCTTGGAAAAGCCACAGGTATTGCTAATAAGAGGTGCGGCTGTAGTGTGCCTGTTGGTGGTCAGTGGCCCCATCTCGTCTGCTTGCACAACCCCTTTCCTGTCCTTGTCACCCCTCTAGCCACTCTCCATGAGGTCAGCCAATGCTCTCCCCTTTCTACTGTCCCCAGTATCACCCAGACACACTTCATAGCCTGCCTGTCTCTTTGGACCATCAAAGTTGCTGATGTGCCTCTGCTGTCTTGCCCTTGCAATAATTGTCCTTCCCAGACTGCAATAGAAATATTCAATAGTGTATGACCACGAAAGAGCTCTCTATACTTCCACATGCCCTCCAGGATGCTGGAGGCCTGGGTACCACCAGGTAGTTCTGCCTGCTCTCCTCTCTGACTACTCCTTCCAGTATGATTCTGTTGCATACTAAGCTGTCCAGCTCCTCTCATGGCTGCTTCCTGTCCGTGTCACCAGCTGTCAAGTGCCTTTCAGCCCAGCCCTGGCCTGCCCTCACTCCATCTGAAGTGTTTCTTGAAAAATCCCCCTCGGAGATAATAATCAGTCTTCCCTATTGTTCTTCTATGCCTCCGCCCTTGTTGTTCCCGCGGCATCACTTAGGTGCAGTGGCTTGTTTACAGTGAAGTGCGTTTTGTGAAAAGCCTGGTTCGAAAGTCACCGGGGAGCTGAAATTACCCCTAATGCCCTCCCAGCTCAGCAAGAGCCATGCACGAGGCTTGGTGCCAGGAGGTATGCACATGAGCATGTACATTTGTGCATGTGCGCATGTGTGGAGATACCAGTATGCGACTGTGTGTTTCTTTTAACTCATCTCTGCCAAGGGCCCCAAGCTGTGCATGTACCGGAGGGCTCTGGCTCATCTGAGTGCTGCCATTCATGTCCTTCTTGTCAGTTCAGGCCAGATCTTATGCGTTCAATTTCCACAAGATCCTTTTGGGGTCCCTAAGAAGCTGGGGCAGACACAGCATCTCTCTTCGGTTCCTTGCTCAGTGCGGAGTCTCTTACACCCTTTTCTGACTTGAGTGGCCCCAGGTGGATCTACCTTGCCTAACCCTCTGGTTTTAGCTCAACATGACCATCATAGCTCAGGACCACTGTGTAGCCCATACCCAATTCAGAGGCCCCTCTGCGATCCAGGCCTTGAGCTCTGACTTTACTTCAGATGGGTGTCATCTCTTGCCTTCTTTCAGACTAGAATATGCTTGCAGCTGCAGATAACACACACATCTGTATGTTAGGTCAGTTTTTCCTGGTATGTGTAGCAAAGGGGGTGGGGCTCACTCTTATGGGTCACACACCTGTGCCTGTATGTTTATTCTTCTCAGACTGTTTGAAGCTCCGCAAGAGCAGGAAGTGCTTAGGTCCGAGTCGTCATCGTTCCTTTGTGCTCTAAGCAGTGCCTGCCACTCAGGGGACCCCTGTTCCTACTGCTGATAGATGAGAATTTTCAAATAAAGTTGTTGGCGGTGGGTGGGGTACCCACGGAGGACAATGACTGCTTCTGTGCCTTCTGAACTCACTTACTCTTCCCTTCCCACCGCGTGAGCTTCCATAGGGCTGTCTGTGCAGGGAGAGAGAAGGCACACACCTTTGTAGTAATAGCCTTGTTTGCGGGCACATTTAAGGAGCCACTCTGGGATGTTTCTTCCTACCGTTTCCAGGGTAGCCAGGGCAATGTTGGGCCCCTGTTGTAGAAACCCACAGTGCTGTTCGATGAGCACAGTGATGAGAGGCCAATAGGAAGGGAGAAGACGCCCAAGATAGAGGGCTTCCTGAACAGGGGGTCATCAAGCAAGGTGGGTCAGGCTCTGCAAGCTCCCTGGACAAACATGGGCCAGGGAGAGAGACACGGCATTGCATGTGGGGTCTAGGTGTGTGGGCTGGGCCAGGTGCTATTGGTCAGAGGCTGCAAATATGTGTACTTCCAGCTGCAGCCCCTGATATCCTCTTAGTCCTCTCTGGTCCTGTAAATGAGCGACTCTCCTTCCCCGCACAGCTGTGCTCTGAGCGCTCTGTACACTGGGAAGGAGCCACTTCTTTGTCCGTGCTCTGGAGGCTCCTATCCCAGGAGGACACGGAAGACCTCTGGATATCTCTAGGACTTTCCAGGTTGGCTCTCCCTCCAGGCCACCCCTGGGTCTTTAGGATCTGCCACATGGAGGTATCCATGGACTCTAGTGTGTGCACCCAGGAGGGTCTTATACTGCACAGAGACATGTGTCACATGTAACTGTGTGTGCCCTTGAAGACACTGGGTCCTTGCTTTTTAGTATTGTCATTGCTGACATGTTTCCAACTAGCTTTTCCTTCCTCCTCTTTCTTACCTAAGGGACTGATACTTTATTTTGCTCAAATTCATATTTGAAGCCCTAGGCCCAGCCCACCTGCTGCCTCCCCCTACCCCCTGTTCTTCAGGGTTCTTGGGACAGGGATAAGATCCCTTGGACTAAGGAGGGAGACCCACAGCCTTCTTTCAGATCTTTCCCAGGGTGCATCACTCTGCCGCAGGCAGGGGAGGAAGTCAGGGGAGCGTGAGGTAATCGAGCTTGCACACAATTTATTAACTCTGACTTGTAAATTAAAACACCAGTGGTACAAATTAGGGCTGAATGGAGAGCAAATAAGACACTGTCTCTCCTCTCCTGGCCTGGAGTGGAGCATCTCCAAGTCACAGTGGAAACCTTCCCAGGACTGTGCACATGGTTCAGGACCCGCTAGCATCCTGGCTCTGGGTCTCGTGAGAGGAGACCCTCAGATCTACAGGGCTGCCTGCCTGGAAAAGCTGTGGCATCTGGCATGTGTGGCCTCCTCCCAGACTACATTCTATCCCAGAGAGGGTAGACAAAAGGGAGACCCCCTGGTCCAAGAATCAGCTCAGAGCCAGGCTGGCGGACAGCTTCCTGAATGCTTTTGCGATACCTGTGAAGTCATGTTCTGGACATCTGGAGTCTCTGTCCAACCACATTTGTGTCTGGAGTCTCTCAAAGTCTGAGTCGTTGCTGGCTCCACCATGGGGTGGCAAGGCAGGAGGCCAGAACTCTATTAGCAGGCAGGCTCGCTGGAGCAGAGACGTGTCTTTATCAAGCTCCCCTGGGGTCCCCTTGCCTGCTGCCCTTGATGAGTTTAAATCACACCAATCAATTCTGGCCACACAGGCCCCAGAGGGAGGCCAGGATGGAGCAGCAATCATTCCTTGACCTTGACCACAGCTGCCAGGGCTCTGTTAACCCAGGACAGAGGGCTTGACTGTGCACCAGGGGACTGCTCATCTTGGCTAGATTTTCTTCTCAATAAGCGGTGGGTTTATAGGAGCAGGCAACATTACCCCTGTTGTACCCCAGTTTCTTCAGTCACCCTCATTCCCTTCCTTGCTCTTGGCGGCCACACACTTGGGCTCTGGTCATCACATGACCTTAGCCTTCCGCAGGTGGAAGGACTCAGGCCTCAGGACGTGGGGCGTAAGCTTGAGGACAGGCCTCTATATGGAGGCAGCATTGAGCCCTGCTGTGTGCTGCTGATGGCTCATGAGTGGGCTCAGGGATGCTCCTGTCTGGTTGGGAGGTGGGAGAACCCGTGATAAAATGGGGTCTCTAGGTGCAGAATGACAGGAGCCTGAAGAGAGCAGAGAGGGGATAGTGTGGGCTGAAGGGGCTGGCAGGCAAGGTGAAGAAGAGGGTTCTGGATAGCGTAGTAACTAACTTCCTGCTTTCTCACGCACCTGCAGGGACCATCCAAGGCTCTCTGCTCTTCAGGCCACCTTCTCGTCTCTGCTCACACAGTCCTTGTGACTCTGCCATACTCTAACTCCAGTTAAGGACAAAGCCTTGTCTGGCATCTTCAGGGTGCCCCTACCACCTCTCAATCATTCTGCATGACGCTCAACAGATATTTCCTTTTGCCTCTGCCCACTATTCAGATGGCGCAACTGGGTCTCTGGGGTTCCTTAAACACAGTCTCAACCTCACAGGTAGCTTCCTGGTGGAGCAGAGAGTTGGAAACACCATGCACTCTGGGTGTTTGCTATGTGATGGAATCAGTGGACTGTTTGTTCCATAAGTGAAGTGGTACTGTGGTGTTCAGTCTGTAGTAGATGGACCACAGGGACCCACCACCATCATCACAAAGGGTTCTGAATGGAGTGCCTATCATGTTTCTCTGTAAAGCAGAGCCTTTAGTCAGGGGTGGAGCTTGAGCTGACTGGTGCTGGAACTAGCTGACACTTGTCTTGAGCTGGTGCTGCCTGGAGTTGGAGTTTGCTGGAGCTGGTGCTGGCTGGAGCTGATGTTGACTGGAGCTGGTGCTGGTGCTGGTGCTGGTTGGAGCTGGCTGGAACTGAATCTAGCTGCAGCTGGAGCTGGCTGGAGCTGGCTGGAGCTGGCTGGAGCTAGGGCTAGCTGGTATAGGAGATCCCTGACTGATGCTAGGGTTGGCCTGGGTCATTCCAGCAGAGGCTGGTGAAACACCTGGATGCTTTAGTAACTGCCAATGCCCAGTCAATAGCTGGAAACAGGCCATGGTGGAGCCCTGCCGTTTTCCTCCAAACATGCTTTGTGATTATCCCTAGCCTCTCTGTTGACAACCTCTGTGTACTGATGTGGTGTCTGAAAAGATTGTATCTTGTGGCTGTATCCCCTGCCCGTGTTGGCCCTGGCCATGGCCATACCATCTGCCTTGGAGGGAGAGCATGAGGGAGCAATCTTGTCACTGGTGCTGGTGGATGAGAGCTAGGCTCTCCAGCAAGGTCTTGCCCAGTGGCTCAGTACTTGGGGATGTGATGTCATGCAGGGTAGAGGTCATGACACTGACCATACCTCCCATTTCCAAGCACAGTGGACTGCTTGGTGGCTTACACGGCCTGGGGTTGAATCCATTCTTCTGCTCTGAGTCCTGGTTCAATCAGAGCTTGCCCAGAGAACCCAGCCTTCTAGTGGGTTCCTCCCACCTCCTCCTCAGGTAGCTTGGCTAAGCCATGTGATTTTCATGTAGAAACTGTCTCTCCTTGAACCATTTGGGATGTGACCTGCATCTACTTTGCCTCTTTACAATGTCCCCAGCTTCGAGGCCTGGCCCCAGCACCGAAAGGTCTCTCAGCATGCTGATAGAATCCACAGTGACTGTGTGCCTGTCTGGAATCCAGAGAGACTGTGTGGCTGTCGTGACTGGTAGGAGGCACTGCATGCATGTCTATGTCATGTCCATCATCACACATGGTCAGCTCTCCCCCTGTGTGATGTCACTGTCATCTTGTATGTGTGTGGTGGTCACATCTGTCCCTGTGACATCACTTAGTATTGTCTTGAGTGCCCTACAACCACAATGACATGTGTGCTGTTGCATGCCCTACTGAACATCGCTACTACCGCTGGGACTTACTGTCCCTTCCCTGGCACTGGCATGTCGTGTCATACCCAATGTTTTCCCAGGGATAGCTGTGGCTCAGGTCACTCTGCACCTGGCATTTTTCCATCATGACTAGTTTATATTCTCACCCTGAGGTTGAGCAAAAAAAATATTGAATCAATTGTTTTTAATTATGTCCATCTTGTATCGTTTAGGTTACAGGCACCGTTCAATATTGCTTTACAGTCCAACAGCCGTGGGAACATTGCTCAATATCCCGATATGGAATACCAGAGTTTTCTTTCTGTTTAACTCATAAAATAGTCTAAAAAGTGCCATATTTTTCCACTTCGATTGCTGTCCTCTCCCTTTACAGCTCTGCACATTGCTCTGGCTACAGAGCAAGGCTTTGAAAAATGCTAATGATGGCATTTAGTTTACTACCCAAGGGCTGTCTGAACAGCAGCAGCCAGTGGGAGGGGCCACAGAGCCCTGGGTATGTGGGAAGGAGGGGAAGAGAGCCTCCTCTGGCCTCTCAGGGAGCCCCTCTGAGCTCACTGCTGCTGGTTTCCTGCAGGGAAAGAGTCGGCAAAGGGGGCTGATGGCCCCACAGCGGAGAAGTTCAACCCTCTCCTAGATAAGGCGAGGATCAGCATTAGCAGTGGGACAAGCAGAGGCGCAGGCCAATTTAGAGTCTTCCTGGCTGTCTTAGCCCATTTCTCTGAGTTTGGGTCTCACTATTTATGAGATGAGTCAAACTGGCTGAACTTGTAGGTCCTTTGGTGGGTGAAAGGAAGTGACAGGAAGTGACCTTCGGCCAGCTTCTCACTTCATGTGGATCTGCCTGGAACCTCTGAAGATGTGATCAGATAATTAGAGTCACCAGGTGGTGTGAACATCCTGAGGTGCCACCTGCAGGCATAGCATGGTTGCTGTATTTGCTGAGGTGTGTGAATGACCCTGCACACAGTTTGTGCAGAGGTGAGGCAGTTGCTGAGGGAGACAGCGCAGAGGCTCAGAACCACACAGTCCTCCTTGAGAGGATGACTTGTCTCTTTTCCTTCACTCTTGGACCAGACTGTGTCTACTCTCTGTCCCCCTGTGACTGGCTCTCAGCCCCGTGGACACGTGTCCCACCCCCAGCCACCTGACAAAGTAGTCTGGACTTGAGGCACAGGGTCTCCAGATATAGAAGACATGGTCTTGGAGAAGTGCTTTCTGCCGATAGCCTTGACAACCCCCAGAGCCTGGCCTACCAGACCCTCATTTCAGGGAAGAAAAATGCCTGGCTGTGTACAAAAAGGCCCAGCAGACCCCCACTGCGAGAGCCAGGCTGTTCAAAGAAAAAAGATGCTTCCTGAGGGCTTCAGGCGTGCTGACGAGCTAAAAACCCAGCACTGTAGATATATGCTTTTCAATAAGTACTGATATTGGGCACAGGACAGAGAAAATAATCCATTTCACTCTGCAGGAGCGGCCAGCAGGAGAGCAGCCCTTCTCTTATTTATTTATTTCCTTTGGAAAGGAGGCTGTGTGGGGAGATGCTGCAGTCACAACCCGCCTGGTCCTCCTGGCACTGCAAGCCCAAGGTAGTGCTGGAGGTGAGCCACTCCCAGCCCCTTTCAGCTGGGCACAGGCAATGGCAGGGGCGGAGCTGCGTCAGCTAGTGTGAATGGGAAGCACCGCCAAGGGATGGGATCTGTGTTCTGGATCTGTGGAGTCCTCAGCTGATGCTGGAGAGAGAGGAGAAGTTGCAGCGAAGGCTACAAGTCTGAGTCTCCCGGAGTCTTCTGAGTGGGCGTCTGGAGGTCTCTGGGCTCCTCAGACTTTGGGATCCCCGAAGCAGCTGTCAAAGTGGGTGTTCCCACTTTGGACAGAGATGTCTGAGACCTTAGGAGAGTTAAGAAGTTGGCTTCTTGTCTGTACCCAGGTCTTTCAACACAACCTTCAGCAGAGACCTCTCTTCTCCACTTTAGCCCTGTTGCTGCTGTTGATGGTAATATCCAAAGCAGGGGCCACCTCCCATGACCAGAACCCACCATAGCAAGTTCCCAAAGATTTTGACCCTATGAGAAATTCCACTATGGAGTGGGGTTCCCTCTGTGAAGAAAGAGGGGTCAAGATATAGGAAGGGGGTGCTGTAAGGTCACCTAGCATGGGCACCCAGCCTACCTAAAGTGACTGCCAGCCCAGGATTCACCCTGACCCCAGGATGATAGATGCATGATTCAAAGTAGACCAACCTCCTGCTATTTTACTCAAAGACACTCTATGGCCGTCCCTTAGCTGCCAGTCACAGTGGGTGGCATTGCTTCATGCTTCCTGTCCCCTGACTGTGACTCACGTCATAGAACTCTTTCTTGTATCTCCCACACTGGTCCCCACCTCTGCCTTTAACTGCTCTTGCTTTTGCAGATTCTCTCTCTGTCTCTGGATACTGGCTTCCTGTTTGGAGAAGTCTTGCCGAGACCCCCCTCCTCTAGAACTTCATACTCTAATCTGCATTAACTTATCCCCATCCGTTCCTCAGCATCCATTGCTTCTCTGGTCCTCTGGGGGCAGGTGCCTGTCTTGGCCCAGTGTGGTTCAGACACTTTGTTGTGGTTGTGATTCAATACCTGAGAGGAGCAATGTAAAGAAGCAGAGATCTATTGTTTTAGTTACAGCTCACAGTTTCACTTGTTTTAGTCCATGGCTGGCCAGCTCCATTTTTTCCCCTCCCGGTGGGGGTGGGGTAGAAGTATGTGAAAGAGCCAAGTTGCTCATCGCATGTTCTTTAGGAAGAAAAAGAGGAGGTAGGAAAGGAGGCATGGACAAAAGGTTGCATGTAGCTGAATTTATTTTTTCTGTCTTGCCTGGTCCGGCTGGGCTGGTTTCTCTCTTACCCATTGGTCACTGCAGGCACTTATTAAATAATCACTCAGAGGCTAATATTAAATATAATTGTTTGGTCAATTGCTCAAAATTATTACTGGCTAGCTCTCTCTTGTAAATTAACCCATTTCTACTAATCTGTGTAATGCCACATGGCCATGGCATTACCTCGGTTCTGGCATCTTTCTCCTTAGGCTGCTGCAGGCATCTCTCTTATTGGGTGACTAGCTCCTGACCCCGCCTTTCTTCTCCTGTATATCTTCTTGGATTTCCCACCTAGCTATATTTTCTCTTGCCATAGGGCAAAGCAGCTTTAATTATCAACCAATGGGAACAACATATACGTACAGCGTGTGGAAGGCCATCCCACCACAGATGCTCTGCACAGACACTCCCCTATGACCCAGTTTTTCTAGTGTGGCCCTATCACCCCTTTTCAGTGTCTCCCAAAATAGCCCCACCAGCTGAGACCAAGTCCTAAACATGTGAGCATGTGGGGGGGTCATTGCATTGTCAAACTGCCGTGTTCTGTCCCTGGTCCCCAAAGCATCATGGCCATCTTATAATGTAGAATGCTTCTGGCACATTTTAACCCCCCCACCTTACTAGCTCCAGCAATGTTCCAAAGCCCAAGTCCAGAACAAACTCTTTGTTGTGAGCCTATTTTTTTGCAAAAGAAAAAAAATATTATATACTTCCAAAATACAATGTGAAGAACAAACATCCTCATCCCTAAGGGGAAGGTTCAGAGAATTGAAAAGAATGATTGAAATGAAGCAACAGAGTGGATCTGAAATTCTGTAACTCCACCTCCAAACTTTGTAGCTCATAGAGTCTTGAATAGATGGGAGTTTTTCTGTCCCAACCACTTGCTTCCAAATAACCACTCAGAGTTTTAGTATCAATTGTAAATGCTCGACCAATAGCTCAGGCTTAACTAGCTCTTACATTTTATGTTAACCCATATTCCTTATTTATGCTCTGCCACGGGGCAGAACCTTTATTAGCATGGCTTGTTCATCTCCTGCTCTCTCTGCATCTGGCTAGCTACTCCAGACTCTGCCCTTCTTCTTCCCAGCATTCTAAGTTTGGCTCTCCCACCTAACCTTATCATGTACAGCTATTGACCAGTCAGCTTCTTTATTAAGCTAATCACAGTGACATATATTCACACAGTGTAAAGGAATATTCCACAGTCTTGATGAACCACCCCTACCACCCCTACTTCCTTGTGGCCTGTAGCTCACATGACTCTTCTCCTAGACTTACTCTGCTCATTGCCTATAGCTCTGCCCAACAGATGTTCCTCGAGTCCCCAACACCCTGGGGTCTCCTCGGAGCCCTGTGTCACTGTCACAGCTATACCACTGCCCCTACCAAAATCTTGACTTTAGGGATATGGCCCTATCACGTGTTGCCTGCCCCCTCCCCAGGGGACTTTCCTTTGACATCTGTGACCATGTAGCTCTTACATCCTGTATGACTGTAAAACCATCAGCACATGGAGGTCACCAAAGCTCTGACACCAGCATAGAGAGTAGTCAAGCCCTTTGGGCTAAGGCTGTATTGTATTTTGAGTACCTCATGGCTGAGCACAGTGTGAGGAATCCTTAGGAAGCATACTTTTCACGTCAGTAGGGTGTCCTGTCACTCTCTTCTGAAGGGCAAATCTGTATACTGTTAGGCCTATGATAGTCCTGGTTGCAAGTATTTGGAGTTATTTATTTATCTGTATGTGTATGTATGCTCACATGTATGTGGGCACATTATATGTCTATGGAAGCCAGGGGTTGACCTTTGTGTTATTACTAAGGAGCCATTGTAAATTACATTTATAACGTATATGGGTGTTTTGCCTGTGTATATGTCTGTATATCATGTGTGTGCCTGGTGCCCAGGAAGTATGTCAGAGATCCTAAAACTGGAGCTACAGACAGTTGTGTGCTGCCATGTGGGTACTGGGAATTGAAACTGGGTTCCCTGGAAGAACAAACAAACAAGAGCTTTTAATCATGGAGCCATCCCTCTAGCCTCTTGTCCCAACTTCAAAACCCTCTGCTTTGTTTCTTTGATTCTCTTTGTCATCCTGGCTGAAAGCATCCAGTAGCATTCATGCTGCAGCCTGGGCATCCTTGACATCACCTCCATTCTATAAACTAGTCCATCGCATCTGAACTCCAGCTCCTACACAGCCTCTTCAAGACATAGATGAATCCCTTGGCACCGTGTAATACACAAAGGCTCTAGTCCAGTTCCCAACAGTCTTTGTGTGCTTTTGAGATTCCAGGAGCACAGTATTTACTGTCTGTATTCTTGATGGCAGTCCGTTCTTCTGTGCTCCCCACAGAGTTCCTCTCTGAGTTCTGTCTAGTCTGTGTAGTCTCTAGTCTGATTTTAGGGATCTGACTCTGTCCTGTGTTGTCTTTCATTTCCTGGAAATCATTTCCAAAGGCATCCTGATCATATTGCCGGGCAACAACCCAACTTCTGGTTACAATTTTTTTGTATGTTTGCTTGCTAAATTTTGTTGCTGTGATCAAATATCTGAAAGAAACAATGTGGAGGAGGAAGGCTTTATTCTCCCCTGCCCTTTCAGAGGTTTGGATCCATGTGTAGCCAGCTCCATTGTTTCTAAGCTCTGGTAAGGCAGAGCATTGTGGTAGAAGGCTATAGTGGCCAGAAAACATGATATTCCACCATTGAGTACTGAAAAGCCAATGTATCCGTAGCCCAAAATGGAACCTGTTTACTGTTCGAGCTTACGACAGACAGACCTTGGTGACCTCCATAGGACGCTAGTTTTATAGACAGAAATGCAAGAGTAATGGAAGCTTCTATGCAGAGATGTTAAAGAAAAGTTTACATCTCCAAACATGTGACAGGGTCAGATCCCTAAAAGCAGGTCCTGAGACTGTCATGAGTGAAGCTTTGGTGGATAACTCCTTCAAGGATATGCTGTCGGTCATCCATTCCTCCAGGAAGATACCCCTCCAACACACACACACACACACACACACACACACACACACACACACAC
>LOJH01044155.1:762-14154 GCA_001685095.1 Ellobius talpinus | reverse complement strand
GGATGAAAAGCAGGCCTGCGCTACCCTATCACTACAGTGTCCACACTGTTTTATATTTTTGATAGGTGTACGAGATTTTAAATTTTCCATATTCTCTTTAGTACATTCCCTGACTTCTATTATATTAGGTTCATTTTCTGAGTATAAATTATTTTAGCATTTTGTTTTTTAATTTGCTTTCTTCTGATAACTAATGTTATTAGTTATGAAACATCATTTAATGCACTTATTCACTAAATTTTAGTACTCATGTGTGTAGTACATTTTAAAATGGGTTGTTAATCTTTTTAAATAATTCCATAATTTATATATTCTGTGTATTTATTTACTAAAAATTAAATTTCTTTCAGACAATGATTTCAGCCTTTATAATTTTCTTCACTGTTATAATTTTGTCTTTGAAGCACAAAGTCTTTTGATATTTAGTTGAGTATAATTAATTATGACAGTTTTTTCAATATATTGTATTTGAAAGTTTGCAAGAAC
Source organism: Ellobius talpinus (assembly GCA_001685095.1). Classification (NCBI taxonomy): domain Eukaryota; kingdom Metazoa; phylum Chordata; class Mammalia; order Rodentia; family Cricetidae; genus Ellobius; species Ellobius talpinus. The sequence continues at coordinate 13,668 of LOJH01044155.1, read as the reverse complement.
TCTTGAGTTAGCAAAATCATGAAGACTTTTAACATATATCTTTTTCCTAGATATGTTACAGTTTGGGTTCTTTTGTTTTGATTTCATTTGATAAAACAAAATGATGTAATAGCAAATTTAGTGATATACCTCTTTTATTATTTTGGGGAAATAAATCATTATTTTTAGTATAACTTTAATCCCTTTGCTTTTTGATTTGGAATTTTACATTTCAAATTATATTTTTAAATATTATTATATTTAACCAATTAAAATATACATTTTATTACAATACACATTTTGAAGTGTATGTATTGTAGAATAGCAAAATTGAGCTTCTTACTATCTTTACTTACATATGCATTTATCATTTTTGTGATAAGAATAGTTAAAATATAATGTATTAGATATTTTCAACAAGTAATATTATGCCAAATAAGCAGACTATATTTAGGAATATATATGTCTGCATATATATATATGCAGACAATAACAATCAGTGAAAATAGAGGTCATTTATTTTAAAGAGATTTGTAAAGGATATGGACAGAGTTTGGAAAAAGAAAGGAATGGAAAAACTGTCATAATTATTTTATAATCTCAATAAAAGAATACTTTGTTATTAAATGTTGTCAGTGAGTTATACAACACATATCTTAAATTTGGATCACTTGGACAATATCTTCCCAATTCTTACTATTCTGTTCTCAAATGTGTAAGCTAAATAGTACTTAAGTTTGATGTGTGAGACCCTGTATCTTTTGCCTTTCTGCCCTATGTTTTACATTTAATATAATGTTTTCCAATATCACACAAGTGATAGAAGTTATCTTTTTATAGGCTGAATAAATAGTAGTCAACAATTATTTGTTAATTCATCAATGGGATACTTTTAAATGACAAATATATTCCTTTTATTAGCATTCACTACTCTTGCAAGCAAGCGATATTTGTCCTTTTACGTTTCAAAATCCAATCTTGGTAACAAGTTTACTTAACAAAATGTCTTCATATCATTCTCCAAGTATGAATTCTTTATATCTGTACAATAATTCTATTTCTTTTAGGAATTTATAACTTCATGTTTTCATTTGCTTCATTTTATTACCAATGGTAAATTGTCACCTAAAAGAAGAAAAGTATTTGGGATATCTATTCTCTCACCATCTCTATTGTAGTAGAAGGGATGAACAGAGTAAAAAGCCTTGGAAAATGTTAGCACGAGGTCTTGCAATGAACAAAATCAACAATGGAAGGTAATTGTTTTAGCTAAATCATGTTGAAATAGAAGAAAGTCAGATATTTATTTTGTTTTGCTAAAAATGCTATATAAATTTATAGATCTTTGACTAATCACTTCAATTAACAGATGATTAGCAGTGATGCTAAGCCTCTCTTGTTCCTTTGATACTTATGAGGGGCCTTGACATGGGCTCAGTTTCTTAGCCAAATAATCATCATTCCCTGTGTTCCTTCCTAGGTATGCTCAGAAATGAATGAACCTGGAAAGTGATACGGTTTACTTGAGCAGCATTACTGGATCATGCAATGTTATTAGTGTATGTTATATAACATGGCTAGTATTTCTAGTTTCTTTTAGGTTTGAAGAGGCTACTGCATTTGTTGTAACTGAATCTACATTGTTTTGATCCTGTCACCAGTGGACAGATTACCTCACATCATCTCATCTATCATAACTAAACATAATTTTATCTCTACATTAGATCTTGTCCTGTTCCTTTTATCTTTCACAAATGCTCACCATCAAATACCAATCAAGCAATAACAAACAACAATTATTTGATAATTCTAGTTCTTAGGCAATTCTTTGCAAATAATAATATCAAACTATTGCCATATCTTTAAAAATTCTTCTGAGTGGCCAGGTTGCTGTTGAAACTTGTTACTTGCTGCTATTTCTAGCCCAAAAATTGGTTAAACAGGGCAATGGACAGACCTTTGCATGTTGTATAAACAGAATCAAATATTCCAGTTTATTATTGAATAATGTAAGCTTTATTATTATCATAGGATACAGTGAGACATGAGATTAAAAGCTTTTGCTAAACTCCGTTAAGCACGACATGCAGCTGCCATGAGCAATCTTGACTCAGGTTGGGTTTTAATTACCACTTCACTGCAGTAAAGTGCAGAAACATTCAGTGTCATCTTTTAAAAATATTCCTGGGAGTCAACAGGAAGTGCCCTCTATAAGGCTGTATCTTTATTTTCCAAGGAAGACTTAACTAGTATTACATGGTTTAGCAAAGCACTGTTGTTGTAAAGCTACATAGAATAATTTCTCTTTGATAAGTTTGGAATCAATTTACACAATAGAATATTACTCACATGTACTAACAAACTAAGAAATGATGGCAATGCAATCATTGCAAAGCAGTAAGCAGACTAATAGATATTCACATCTAATAAGCAAAATACAGACCCAAAAGTAGGCATGAAGAGTCTGGAAGATAAAATGCTCGCACTAAACATGTCAGGTTAACGTCGGAAAATAACAAGATAAACGGCAACACAAATGTTAGAGCCATAATTTATTTATTTCCTTTACATATCTATACATGAAATGTCCTTGGTTCAGCCATTTTTGGCATAGCTCATGAAATTTAGGCAGGACCAAATCAAACAATGAAGCACATTCAAAATGAAACCAGAGATTTTTCATCTTTAGGGATACACAAGCAATGTGTTTTCCAACATCATTGGATAGCAGCTTTTTGAGAAAACATCACTCAAACATCAGGTATGGATTCTAATTTTCTTATTTGGCAATTATACTAAAAGGTTTACATCATGGTCTTATAAATGTGATTAGACCATGATCTGTGGATCTGGACACTAAAGTTAAATATCTGTGAAAATCTATCAGACAAAAGGAGACTTCAAAAATACCTTCTTCATAAATATTTACTTCTAAAACATCTGGGCAGTAATGAAAGGTTATGATTTTTTATAAGGAATATTAATGGACCTCTTTTATTTAAAGCCCTTACATAGTATACCTACAAATATATTGCTGCAGTATAAATGAAATGTAATAATATTACTCAATATAAGCTAGTTCCTGTACATTCTTTCATGTATTTTATATTTTTGATGCTACATATGGTACAGCACTTATTGAAATAGTTGGTATCAGCAAATAGAGAAATCATATACAGTTGGTTTTCTAACTCCAACTACGGTTCCCTATTTTTTTCTCTTTTTCACAATATCCTAAAGTAGGGAAAATATGGTATGACAGAACTCAAGCAGATAGCAACTGTTTTCTTATTGAACACTGGGCAACAGTGAAGTTTTGAGCGTTCTCTATATAATTGGATTTCATTCTCAATATGTTTTAAGTGGCATCTGTCTCCTACAGGCTGTTCTGTTCTTAAATGCAGGCTCTAAATGTATTTCCATAGCATTTAACAACATTCTAACAGCTATAAGTGGAGATTCCTCGATGATATTTTAAGAACATAACTTTAAAAAAATTTAAATGTACAATCTCATGCTGAATATTTACATATATAATTTATATATTCTATTTTTGTTGGTTAGTCATAAATTTCAATCTAAAGCTTTTGATGTAGTTATATAAAAGAATACATTCAACAATTCTAGAGCTTGCAAAATAGTTTTGCCCTTCTGAAAAATTCTTCATCATAAGAAAAGAGTGATTCTTGGATGGATGGACTATCTGGGAAATAAGAGTTAAAGGGAGGGTAGTTTTAAAATTATTTAATTAATTGATTTATTTCCTCTTCTACCAAGTAAACATCTGTGCTAGGCTAGCTGATCTCCATAGGCTACTGGTAAAAGTTCAGATGACAACGATGCAGCCCGTTGAAAGGGTTTCTTTTCATTGGATTCAGAGTGCTACTTTCACAGCTGCATCTTACCCTGTTAGAGTTCCATAAATTCTAAAATAGCATTGGACAACAGAATACTACATAGCAAGATTTCAAAAAGAGCCTTGGGAATTCTTTAAATTTGACATTCAAAACATTAAATCTATATATCAGCTTAAAACATAAAACAAATAAACATAAGCACACCATCATTTGTGCAATAAAGACATTAAAGTTCATTAAACATTTGTCATGTATCCTTTTTAAACACCTTCACACAAAAATATTTTTGACATATATATTTTTGAGAATATTTGGAAATATATATTACAAATGACTCTGTGGTTATAGTTAAGCTCTCTTTTTCTTCTACTTTTCGCCCTATCTTTGGACCTTCTTCCCCTCTCCCTTCCTCTCATGTCTATCACCTTCTGACATGATTTTGCTTCCTGACTTCCTCTCAGAATCCTGTCTCCAAGCTGAGAACTCTGCTCTGCTCTGAACTGTCAGACAGGGGTCTCTTGTTCTTGTATAAAATATGGAAATAAGGAAACCTTCAGACTCTTTAAGACAGAGGCAGTTAAGCAGATAGGAATCACTGCATTGAGAACAGAAAGCGATTCTCGGTGCAGAGGACTGAACAACATAATGCAACTAAAAGAACCTATTGGTGCGGTGTGGGGGCTTTGAGCTGAGGCTCTCTGTTTAAATAGGTGGCCCAGTAGACTAAGTTGAAGATTCCAAATAGCAGCGGGAAGGCTATTCTTGACAGTCGGTCGATTTTGCTGACGCTGTTAAAAGTCTTCTTGGGTTCTGGTGGTTTTGTCTCAGGCTTGACTTCTTTTGGTTCTATGGTCGCACTTTTAGCAATCGTTGCCAAGCCAGGATCACCCCTGGCCAAGTTAGGGGTGTAGCTGGTGGCTGTTGGAGCATATGTGTTGTTTTTCTTAATGAGAGGATCCTTCACTTTCTTTGGCTGGAAGAAGAAAAAGTAATTTATTTAGCAAACAGTGGGAAACAGAATTATAAGTTTCTGAGCAAAATAGCACTTGCTGCAAAACCCAAATCTTTTGCTTGATTTAAAAATCTACAATCTGTAATTTATGACTAACATAACTGTGATCATTTGAAAAGCCAGACAATGATTGTAACCTTTTAGACAAGAGGTAGAATCTCTTTCTTCACTGGTTAAATACAAAACAGACCGGATAATAGAAGCGATGCTATGCAAGCTCAGGATACTAGACTCAAAACCTTTTCAGTGTCAGCCTTCACCTTCTAGATACTTCCTGGAGAAGAAAGCCCAGGATAGACTAGAGAATACCTTGAAAATAGGTACAGTGCAAGACCCATGGCAGCCAGAGCCAGTTGAGGCCTCAGATATGTGAAGAGGCCAAGTGTTTCTCAACTTTTGTCAAACCTCCAGTAAATCACAGTGGTGTGAATGAACCCAGATTATATGAAAGGAAGACTCCAGGTTGTTCCCAGGCACTTCTTCAGGATCACCAGCAAATAACTGGCTGTTATTTCAGTCTAGTTCCTAGGCTTTCCATTAGTAGATTTTCTTAAACAGCTGTCCTTTTTCGGAGTTATGTGATTTCACACAGTTGCTATTAGCCATTTGCAGATATTGAACACTTGAAATTCGCCTAGACTTACTTGAGATGTATTGTAAGCAAAAATATGAATGGAATTTTGATGATTTGTATGACTAAAAAATAATATAGTCCAACTCCTTGATGGCTTGCAAGTATAAATCCAGTATGTTTCTGTATTCTCTATATTGGAAAGCAGTATATTAATCATCATGCTTAATGTTTATTTATACTTTGATCATGTATTTTTTGTTATTATTGTTATTGCTTTTCTGAGGTAGGGTATTACTATATAGCTTTGGTTAGCCTCGAACTAATAGATATCCACCTGCTTCTGCCTCTCAAGTGCTGGGACAAGATGGTCGAGATGGCAGAGGGACAGAGAGACAGAGCAAGGGAAGAGATATCTTGATTGAGGGAGCCATTATGGAGCTAACAAGAAATCTGGCACTAGGGAAATACTCAGGAATCCACAAGGATCACCCCGGCTGACTCTAAGAAATAGTGGAGTGGGTAGCTGAACTGGCCTTCCCCTGTAATCACCTTGATGACTACCTTATTTGTCATCCTAGAACCTTCATCCAACAACTGATGAAAGTAGATCCACAGCGAAGCACTGGGTTGGGCAGGGCCCTTTTAAAAGGGAAGGTAGTGAATGTGCAGAGGAGGTGCTCTTAGTGGTTACAGATGAGGACTTATACCCCAAGGTCGGGCCAGTACAGATGCCTAAATACTGTCACTGAGGGACAGCAATTTTTTAAATGTAACCCAACTGAAACATAGAAATAATTAAGCTCAGAAAACAGCCGAAGGGGCATGTTTTTTTATTACAAAAATATATAAGACTAGGAAAATAATGGGTTACTTTTGGCATCAAATGCAAAATGGTTTTAAAAAAACAAAAACAGTTTCCAAAACCAGAGAAGGCAATTTGAATAGAGATTTCATCTTTGATTGTCTCTCCTTCTTTCTCCTATCCTCTACCTGCACATCGATTCAACCAAACAATCACCACTATGAACAGTAACAGAATATTAATCCACCTGACTTTATCATTTACAGCCTGAGAAGATAAGAAAGGAGTCCTCACTCCCTCTTGCATCTAATTCCACAAACCAACATATTCCTCAAAAAGGCTTTTATGGCCTCAAAATCCTGATATAACAAAAAACCACTGTGGTATTTACCTTTTCTGGAACCACGCTTTTGCCATCCCACGCATACCCTCTCTTGGTGAAATAGTTTACAGTGGCAAACTCAATCAGAGCTGAGAAAACAAAGGCATAGCAAACTGCAATAAACCAGTCCATAGCTGTTGCATAAGCCACCTTCGGGAGGGAATTTCTGGCACTTATACTCAGGGTTGTCATGGTCAGAACAGTTGTCACTCCTGTAAGGAGAGAAATTAAATAAATATACTGGTTCATTATAGACAATTTCATAACAGCAGGCCTAAGATCAAAGGGTACCAACAGCATCATACTCAGATTTGAACTCATCTATTTTGATTTGCAGTGGAGGAGTCATGATGTAGGCTCAATGTAGTTTCTTAGGTTTTCCAGGAGTATCAGGGTGGATATTTGTAGTATTTTCACTATACTAGAAAATTAAATAAACTAGAAGAAATGCAGTTTTGTATTTCTTCTAGTTTATTTAATCTAAATAAACTAGATTATTTTATTTAGATTAAATAAACTAGAAGAATTGTAAGGAATATACTTAATTTAAGTTTGGATGGTACAGCGTTCAGAAAATTCTAGGGCAAGTTCCTTATTACATAACCAAACTAAAGAATATTAGCTGGCAAACTGCCCCCAGATTTACATATCGATATTAACTAGAGCAGATAGCAAGGTAATTAAGAGTCAGTAATTGGGGAACAGAGCAGCCCAATTCCAAATCCCAACTGAATAATTGCTAAATGACCTTGGGACAATTTCCCCACAATCTCAGGCTTCGGAATTGTTGCTTTTAATTTCTTCCTTGTTAATTGATTTTTATTAACTCTAACTCACAGTGTTATTGGGAGTATTAAATAAGATAATATAATAAAATATTAAATTCTAAGCCGAAGGGTTAAGGGAAATACTAACAACTATGAAGGAAAATGTCTGTGTTCTATTTTATATATCACTACAGCCATAAACTTCAGTTTTCTAAAGTTCAGTTTACAAATGCAAATATCAAAAGTAATCTGTAAATTAATTATTTTATCCCCCCCAAAAAACCCTCTGTAAAGTAGGCATAGTAAAGAATAGTTTAAAGGGTTTGTTTGTGTGTGTGTGTGCACACATGCGTGTGTGTGTGTGTGTGATTTGAATGATTTGAAGTTCCTGCCATATAAAAAAATGGAAAGAAACCAAAAGGTCAAAAGGTACAGAATGGTTTTTAGATTCCAATGGTTAAGCCTGATAATTAATATATTTTACCTATCTTGTGGATACATTTAAAGATTGTTTTCCCTTTGTATCTGTATTTGACTAGAAATAGAGTTAAGATATATGCATTAAAAAACAATATTATATTGCTGTTAATGGGCAAAATTAAAGCTAAAGCTTGGATCTTTTTAGCAGCAAATTTACATGACATTGTTTGCAAATAAGAGAGCACAGGAAGACAAAAAGATTGTATTTTCAAGTCATGCCTCATTTTGGATTGCTTTGTATCAAACTTATAATTCTAGTGAGATTTTTTTTTCTCTTTTGGTATTTCTTTACATAGTGGGGACATAGTTAGGCATCCACAGAGCTCAGAGAAATGTGCTAAGTTCAGGTTAAAAAGAATAGACACATGTGCTGAATAAATGTTAAAGGGCTAAAGGGCTAGGAAAATGTATTTGTGATTTTTATTGAACTTAAACACCACAAATATATGACTTTGCACACAGAAATACTTGCTGTAGCTAGGTTTACAGTTATATTCTTATGTTCACCAAAAGGTCATTGGTCACTGTGGTTTAAGATCATTGAAAATGTTATAAGCAATGTTTTGGACTCATAAAACACTAAAATGCTTTGGCAAATTTCCCGTTAGAAAGGACATTCATGACTTGAACAAGAAAAGGAAAGGTAGGGGAAAAATGTAGGAAAAAAACTTTTCTGTGTAATACTGGTTTCATTCTTTTGAAATAAAATAAAATGAAACCTAAACCTAACCGTGTGTCTAGTTCAATGTTTATTTCCCAGTGCAATGAGAGCTGAAACGGGATGCCCATACAGAGGCAAGAATCTCTCAAGAGGTTGGTCTTAGTTTATTCAATGGTTGTTAACATTGGCAAATATGTACAAAGAAAAATGAATCTGAAACTGCTCATTTATTCTGCAGGTGGAAATCATTTTGCAGGTGAATTTAGTTGTGTGCTTAAGCTGTTGTCACAAGGCCAGGGAACAGATTAGGAGACCGTCAAGCTACAAGCATTGCTAAATTCAGAAGACAAGACACTTCTGAATAGATGGGGCAGGGTCTGTCTCTTTTTCAGAGAACTTATATGTTATATCCCTTATGGGTATTAGGGTATGGGTATTAGGGTCATCAGAACCTCAGCGTATAAACTGATTTGAAAACATTTAAATGGCTTTATATGTAGTACATAGGGCCTTCAACAGAGCAGGTACATAGTAGTTGCTTGTTGAAGGAACAGGGATGAATATGTTTTCCTCCAGTGAACACGTGGTTATTACTTCTAAATGAATGATCGGGACCGGAGTGAACCTATTATGTGCCAGTTTAATGTAGCAGGATGAAACAAAGGTGATGGCTCTGTGCCAGCATTTAGTACAATGACTCTGAAGCTAATGCTTTATCTTGATTCCCCAGCACCTCTCCTAGTAGCTCCTAACCTGAGATGAATAATTTAACCATGTGTTCATTTGGTTTCAAGATGTTCAGAAAAGCAGTGTCTAAGATGACTTAGGTGTAAATGACATGATGTGGTGAATCTCGTTGAAAATGACTAGTATAGAAATCACATAACAACTATTCTTCATAAATTTATGATCATTAAAACTTCAAGTTCAAGCATGCATTTCATGAAGGCAATAGTATACATGTCATTTATGACCTCATCTTATATTCCAGAACAGAGCCCTAGCTTGGTGCATTTCAACAAAACATAATCCAATGTCTAAGTGAATCGATAAGTTTACTGTAGCATTAGTGTCTTCATCAAATTGAAAAGCATGGTCACGATAGTGTTTTAGCTGAGATTGAGTCAGAAAACACTCCTTTCTATGAAACATAAACTCGAAAATAATGTACCAGTAGGTCAGTTTTCACATTATACAAGGGTGTTCACTGTTCAAATAATTACCTATTACATTGTCTTGACATACAATGTTCAGATTATTTTAGAGACTCTAATAGAAAAGACTCTGTTTCTAAGTCTTTTGGAATGCACTTGAGAGGTAAAAGGAAGTATCTATTTCTTTGTTCACTAATGACCTCTCCCAACTTAAGGTAATCCTGGTTTTAAAAGTAGGCTCCTGCTATTTTTCATGATTCTCAGAATCATATTCTATATATGATTTTAAAATTTTAGGATATTGTATTTTAATCTAGTAAGTGCTTTTGATGTCTGTTTCACTGCTATGTCAAAACATCAAATTAAATTCATATTAAGCCATTCTATTTGTATTAGCAAACAGTTTTCTATGCAAAGACATTAGTTTTCGAATCATATCATAATAGAAATGGTAATTCTTCAAAACTTTTAAATAATACAAAGTTCAAATTTGAACATAGAGTGACATTTTTTCATTTTCTTTGCAATGCCACAACCATGGACTAACTGACCTCTAGACTTGTACACACATATATTGATTCCACTTACCAAAGACAGTTCTTGCTGGTACTGACTCTCTGTTGAGCCAGAAGGAGACTTGTGAGAGAATAACTGTCATTATGCATGGCAGATAAGTTTGGATAACAAAGTAGCCAATTTTCCTCTTCAGGTGGAAATGAGTAGTCATAACCACATATTCTCCTAAAGGGTGAAATGGACAGTGAATTTGAATAATGTGCCTTTGAAAAGATGTTATTTCCTGGACATTCAAATGAAGCAAAGTTCTAGAGGTTAGCCACATCTTGTTTTCCACATGGCATCTATATGCTAGAGGGCAAGAAACATTCTCTCTGAGGATAATACAGAGGATTTCTTAATAACTTAGGATTCCTTCCTATTACCATTGTTGAATTATATACCTAAGGGATAAAGTTAAGCCTATATTTCCAGATTGATCCTTAAAGTGATGCACTCAATCAAATGTGTTCAACAAACAAAACCAGACTTGGTTTCAAGTCTGACTTTGCAAAACAGATTGGGAATGCCAACTGAGCAAGCTTTGATATGAAAGTTGGAACAGCTGGATTTTAGTTTCAAGACTTCCTTGGGCCTTAGATTAGTAATGGAATTTGGTTAGAAACAGAAAATTAACAGCAAGGTAAACTCCATTATTTCTCCAAAATTTATTTCCCAGAATCAGTTGTTAGTATTTGGAAACACATAACACTCTTTCAGGTATATAAAGAATTCTTTGCATTTACAAGGAATTTTATACTGGTAATAATACTTTTCTGTTCCTTTTATTAATTTTTTTCAGTATTGGAGATAGAACCTAGGACATTGCACAGGTAAAGAAGCTACACTGCATCCATATCTCTGTAAACCACCCCCCTTAGGGTTAATTTCAGTCCCTAGCCTGGACTAGGAAGCAATGCTAGGCACTCTCTAAGATCTTTCTGTTTCATTAGTCTGAAACAGTAGGTAAACAACACAAGCAACATAAGGGTGGATCTTTCTTCATGTTACATCTATTCAATTGCAAATCTTCAAAATGTTCAGCCTGATTGACACAGAATCTATATGTGGTTGCATACACGAGAAAATAAATCTATTCAGAATAAGAAATCATCATCCAGTGTAGAATAATTCCCTACAAGTCCCCTTCTTCCTATTCTAAGCTTCTCAATACTTGATTTATCACTTAACAATAACCCCTGGACCTGACTTCAGTCCCTATAATGTGACCATACCTCCTCCAGAGCCCAGCTCTCATGATTCAGTTTTCAGTCTCTTACCTCCCTGTCACTCTACTCACAGGATGCAGCAGTGGATGTCTCTTCTCGATAATACACTCTCACAAACTTCTTCTTTTTAATTTTTTGTTTGACTTCTCTTAATAACTCATTGATTATTTTCTTCATAAATTACTGAGTTCTGTGTCAAATCATCGTCTCCCTTTTTATTTTCAAGTAAACGATGTATGCTTCTCTCCTCAAATCCCTCCCCTAATCTTTCTTGGATGACAAGATTACCCTCCATCTCTCTTCTTACTGGCTTTGTGGCAGTATAAAATGCCTGCTGATTTTGGAGTGAAAATAATTTGGTTTTAAAAATAAAGACTTCTAACAGAACTTCAAAGAAGACAAATAATAGCTTTTCATGGTCCACTAACAGCTATGCTCAATCCACATTGCAATTCACCTAGCATAGCTGTGTACCTGATATTCCTGTACTGAAGAACAGAGAGTTCTAGTCCAGCCTAGGTTACATAGCAAGAAAAAAATCATACTAGTTTATTTCCTTCAAAATATTGACCAGCACATATCTGTCTAATCATTGCCAATAATATATTGGATTACTCCTCACATATTAAATGTTTAGAAGGAGATGATTCTATCATCACAATTGATTTCACCTCTGCAGCATCTTTCATCCCTCTTTTTTCTTTTCCATGCTTATTGTTCCCATCCCTTTTAGAGACTAATTACAATAAGCTGTCTTATGTTCTACCAGTGACATCTAACTCCAGTTTTTTCCTACCTTCAAATGTATAGGGATCTTTTGCTTGTAATCATAAGGGATCTTTTACTTGTAATCATAATATCCTTCCTACTTAAAATATCTAAACAGATTTCCATAGAGATGGTTAATCTTAGTAGCTAACTTGAGTGTATAGGATAGAACAATTCTAGAAGTGTCAGAAAGGATTTTTCTGAAGATGGGAAATGACTCAGGGAGCTAAGAGTTGAAGACCCACTTTGAATGTAGGTTGGACAACCAAGTTCCAGCATAGAAGCTGAAAGCCCAAGTATGAAAATATGCATGACTCTCTCTGTCTTACAGTGATTTTTTTCTGCTGTTCTAGCTCACAGGCATTAGACTCTGGTTGCTTCTTCGGTCCTTGAAGTTGGACTTAAACTAGCAACACTTTTGAGAATTTCAATAACCACAAGTCCCTCTTGTTCTGAGACTACAAGATTTTGAGCTAAGCAGGTTTGATTCACCTTGGGCTTGGCGCCAAATATTCTACTATGCAACATGCACCCAAACCATGGAACCATCCAGTTATGGACTAAAATATAAAAATTCCTGATTGAAGGCATACTTTTCCCCATTTAATTATTTTCCTTGATATTTTTTAAATAGCGGTTGTTATGGTTTTTGACTCTTTAAGAGGCAAGCCACGCCCACTCCCAGT
>LOJH01044153.1:0-11572 GCA_001685095.1 Ellobius talpinus | reverse complement strand
TGAAGTTTTCAAAATTAAAACAAAATTTTAGAAAGTATATGAAAGAATAGTCCTGCTCTGTGGTGGGCCCTGTCCTGTGGAGTCGGCATGAAGCACTGAGACTCAGCCAGCAAAGCCATCCCACCAGTTAACATCTTCGTGCCTCCTCCTCCTGTGTCTGCTCTCCTAGCACTGATGACCGTCATGTCAGCTAGTGTGCAGGGCGCTGTCCTAGCCTGCACGACTGTACTGCCTATCATGGATAATGTCCATAAACAAGGTCCCCCATGAACCAAGCTGACCACCCAGAGATTCTTCCTCATGTGTCACCCTTCACAGCCACAGGAGACTTGAGCAAAGGCAACGGACCTCAAAAGCTACGGTGCAGCATGCCCCAAAGCAGCCTACCCTCTGCAACTGGCTTTCCTCCTCCTTTATTTCATGATCCAAACAAATCCCAGCCAGGCATGCTGGCACACCACTGAAGCCCCAGCACTTGGGAGGTTGACACGGGATTACCATTCGCTCGAGGCCAACCTGGGCTTCAGGGAGACCCTGCCTCAAAAGGAAACACACTGTATGTTCCTGTCCAACCATCCGTGGGTGTTGTAAGACCTTTGTCATTTCCCCTGGTGAGCAAGAGGAAGGCTGCTGGCCGCACACAGCTCTGAGCGTGCCTCTTTCCAAAGGATGAAAGCAAATCATTGCTTGGGGTTCCCCTGGCTCCCATGGAAACAGATGTTTGTTCTTGAACAGACACAGTGTGGCTGTTCTGTTCTCTAATTCAATTTTCTGGTTGCTTAAAAGTCCAAAAGAACTTTCCAGGTGGGCTCGAAACCCAGCCAAAGGGAATTCCGCTTTTATTCACAACCTGTCTGTGCTTCCAGTAAGTTCTGAAAAGGGAACTAGACCCAACATGTCAAAATCTCTGCTCAGACAGGGGGGTTTGGGAGAGGAAGGGTTTGTGTGCACGAGCGTGCACTCTGAGTGTAAAGGCATCATTCTGCCAAGGGATCAAATAGGAAAAGGCATGGTGCGTAGCTCCTGGGAGCTGTAAGTCACTGGAAATCAGTCTCAGGGGTGTGAACTAAATCCGGGTCAGCTCACACGCCAACGCTGTGCTGTTTAGACCGTGGAGAACTTTCAATGCTTTCCTCACTGCTGATGCTAGGCCAGCACTAATTCACTTACAGATGATGCTTACAATCTGTAAAACTAGTCCAGGAAATCTCCAACAGGGCCTGGCACACGTGTCCACCATCTGGCAGGGGGTGGCACTGAGTGGGCCAGCTGCCACCTGCTAGTACTTGTCTTAATAGGCTCCTCAGCCTACAGCAGGTTTGAGATGCTGGACAGGAGTTTAAAAGACAACCTAAGGGTTTAAAAGGTAGAATTTAAAGTCTGCCCAGAGGTAAAGGGATGCTGCATCATTTACGCTTTATTTTACATTTATTTATTTATTGATTATGTACACAGTGTTCCATCTGCATATATGCTTGCACACCAGAAGAGGGCACAAGATCTCATTCCATATGGTTGTGAGCCACCACGTGGTTGCTGTGAATTGAACTCAGGACCTCTGGAAGAGGAGTCCGTGCTCTTAAGCTCTGAGCATCTCTCCGGCCCCCATCATTTACACTTTTTCTTTTAAGTCTCACTATTTAGCCCAAGCTGGTCTTAAACTCACTATATTGCCCAGTTTGGCCACAAACTTGCAGAAATTCACCTGCCTCCGTCTCCTAGAATTAAAGGCAGAAACCACCACTCCTGGTTGATACTCTTTACAAGCATGTTGTTGGAAGGGGTGTACTTGTTAATCTGTGTAAGTGTATGAATATGCACGTGGAACCAGAGGCTGACCTTAGCTGTTGTCTTAGGGTTTCTACTGCTATGAAGAGGCACCATGGCCATGGCAACTCTTATAAAGGAAAACATTTAATTGAGCTTACAGTTTTAGAAGTTTAACCCATTATCACCATGGTGGCATGCCAGCAGACATGGTGCTGGAGAAGCAGCTGATAATTCTACATCTTGCACAGGCAACAGGGAAGTGGTCTGTCTCACTGGGCATGGCTTGAGCATAGGTGAGGCCTCAAAGCCCACCTTCATAGTGACACACTTCCTCCAAGCAGGCCATACCCCCTGACATGGCCACTCTGTTTGGGGGGCGTTTTCTTTCAAACCATCACGGTGTCTTTCCGCAATCGTCCTCCACCTTTTTATTTTTGAGACAGGGTTGTCTCACTGAGTCTGGAGCTCATCAGTCCTGCTACTCCACCGGGTAGTGAGCTTCAGGCATACACTTGGGTTCCTCCCCCTCTCCCCCAGTGCCGGGGTCACAGGTGTGTGCCTCTGCCTATTTTTTAAAGTGGGTTCTGGGGATTCACACTTAGGTCCTCATGTTTGCACACAGGCATCTTACACACTGGGCCACCTTCCAGCCCCGCAAAAAACATTTAAAATGCTTGTTTTAAAAGCGGCTTGGGTGGATAGAGGAAGGACTCAGAAAGCCTCAACTCTGACAGAGGAGCTCTTGGCTGGTGGTGGCTGCTGGAGGTAGGAAAGTCACTCTACCTTGGGGAGTGGCTTCTGACAGGTTGCTCAAGCCTTAGCGGAAGATGCCACACTCCAGTGTGTATGGGCACATTAATTGGGCTTGATCAACTTATGAAGAAGAGGAGACCAAGTTTGGAGGGAGATGTATTAGGGGTGTGAGATGAGTTGAGAGAAGGACTGGCTGGGTGCATAGAGTCAAGATATAGTGTATATATGTGTGTGAAAATTCCAAAGAATAAGAAAAATCAATAAAAATGTCTCTGATAGTTCTTCAATTAAAATTTCCATGTTCAAGCTGGGAGGAATTGTTGGACAGGGGGGTAGTTATTATTCTAGACCCCTTTGCTTGATGGGTAAAAATTTGGTGAAAAAAAAAGGCTATAATGGCTAGTTTTACTTGTCAACTTGGTATAATCTAGAATCGCCCTAAAGGAGTCTCAGTGAGGCGTTGTCTAAATTAGGGTGGCTTGTGGGGATATCTCTTGGGGATTATCTCGATTATCCCACTGTGGGTGGCACCATTTCCTAAGCAGGGATTCCGGATTATATGAGTAGAGAAAGTGAGCTGAACACTTGCATACATGTGTGGGATTCCCCTCTGTATGCTGTGAATATATTTGATTACCATTAGTTAATAAAGAAGCTGCTTTGGACCTATGGCAGGGCAGAATAAAGCCAGGCAGGAAGTCAGAACAGAGATAAAGAAAGAGAGTAGGCAGAGTCAAAGAGATGCCATGTAGCTGCCAAAGGAGACAAACACTGGAGAATCTTCCTGGTAAACCATGAGCCTCATGGTAATACAGATTAATAGAAATGGGTTAATTCAAGATGTAAGAGTGAGCTAATAAGACGCCTGAGCTAATAGGCCAAGCAATGTTTTAATTAATATACTTTCTGTGTTATTATTCAGGCCTGGGTGGCCGGAAATGAATGAGCAGTCTCAGTTTACACACATGCATTAATTCATTGCTCTCTGCTCTCAACTGTGGATGTGATGAGACCGGTTATTTTAAGTTCCTACAGCCTTGACTATGATGATGGGTGATCCCTAGAACAATGAGGGTTGATCCCCAGACCAATAAGGGTTGATCCCTAGAACAATGAGTGTTGATCCCTAGAACAATGAGTGTTGATCCCTAGAACAATGAGTGTTGATCCCTAGAACAATGAGGGTTGATCCCTAGAACAATGAGGGTTGATCCCTAGAACTGTGAGCCAATTAAATACCTGCTCCCTCATGTTGCTTTTGTCAGGATGTTTTATCAAGTAACAAGGAACAAAATTAAAGCAATGGCCTAGAAAGCAGTAGCATCCCAATAGCAGTGGACACATGTGGCTCCCAGATCTTGTGCTCTAAATATTCATCCCCACTAAGGGGACCTGGGACTTGGGAGAAACAGCCAATGCAGAATGAGAGTAGGAAAACTCATGCGAAATTAGCATAGGCTGTTGTGAAAATGGGGGTGGGGGTGAACAAGGATGGGTTGGACTAGGGATGTAGCCCTGAGGTAAAGGGATCACCTACAAGGCCCTGGGTTTAATCCTCAGCACTGCAAAGAAAAGAAAAAAAATTAGTCTGAATGGATTAGGCCAAAAGTGTGGTATGAGTCTGTCTGTAATGCCTCAAACTGAATAAACTAAGGTAACTGGATCACTAAAAAAATAACAACAACCATTAGGTGTGATTCATCTAATAAAGAATCCATGGGTCCAAAATAAGCAATAACAACAAAAGATGCAAACATTCTTCCTTACAGGAGAATGCCAACCAACAGATGCAGAAGAAATGACAGCTACAAATCCTTATTTCGCATTCGTCATGGGCACAACTGATTTAGGAAGCATTGCCAATGTAAGCTGAAATTATTGGGTAAAAATTTGATGAACATAAAATATTTACAGGGTCTCATAGTACATTAAACATTGAGACTTTGCATAACCCACCCATCTATCACAAAAGGAAAAACTTAGGCATCTTTAGGCAGAGAAATTTGGCAGAAGCCACCTTTACCAAGCAATTGAAGTTCATGCCACCAAGACGTGACAGCGTGGAATCATGCACCTCTTGCTGCACGCAGAGAAGAACATGAGATCACTAGAGGAGTAGGCCTGTCCCAAATGCACACTCTGTGTCCAACAATAAGGAGATAGGAGTAAACCCTACCTGAGCCATTCTACACAGAAAATGACCTTGGCCAGTCCATTTCGAAGATGTCAACCTCATAAGATTAAAGAAAAGACTGAGAAACTGTGCCAGATCATAGAGAGACAACACAACTCACTATAATGTGTAACCCTAAGTTGGGTACTGGGCTAGGACTCTAATTAGCGCTGGGTCCTTAAATTGCTGGACTTGATAAGAGCCATGTCTATGCTAAGTGGCTTTGTTAGCAGGAAACACACTCTGAGATTCTTAGGAATGAAACAGCATGATGTTTAATAACACTCTCAAGAGATTTCAGAAAATACAGATGAATGTGTGTGCGCACGGATGTGGGAAGAAGAACACGCAAAGGAGACCAGGTGCTAATCATTGGTCAGTCTAGGAGCGAGAGATACAGGCATTCTCCATGAGGGTTTCACATTTCTCCAAGTGTCAAAGCCCAAGTTTTAAACAGAAACGACTTCAAAATGAAAGTGAAACCGAAGGAGAAAAACTTCAAAGGCATCCTTTCTGCAAAGGCTCCCGCAGTGACTTTCCTACAGCCTCCCGCGGTGACTTTCCTACAGCCTCTCGCCACCTGTCTTCTCATCAGCGCCATGCACGGGTACTCTGCCCACATCCTTCCAGCGCTCCTTCCAGCGCTCGCGTTCCCCGAGCACCTGCCATGCTCTCGCTTGTTATGTGACAACCTGCCCAGCCTGCTGCTCTCACAAAAACTGAGCTCTGCAGCCATCAGTGATCTTTACCTTGGAAGAGCTGGCCCTGTCCTTCTTATCTCCCCCACGGTCGCTTTCAGTGTGAAAAACGTTTGTGTTTGGGTTTATGCTGGCAGCCAAGAAGATCAGCACAATCAAGATTCTGTCTTCAGGGAATCTCTATTGTGCGGAAGATAAAACAAGCACAAAGCGAATGAGGATCAAATACAAACTCGGTGAGGACTGAGATTGGAGCCATGAGACAGAGAAGCGAACACTGCAGGGGCTATCAGCAGGAACACGGACGGACAGACAGACAGACAGATGCTAAGCCTCTCTCACCCAGCAGTCCTTGGGTTGGGAGGAGCTGGGGATGAGAGTGGGGGAGAGCTGGTGAAGCCAGCAGAGTCAAAGGTCTTGGAAGTAAAAGAAGGACTTGGAAGGTCATGTGTCTGCAGTGCAGAGCTAAGGCAAGATGGTGCAGGACAAAGACAAAGATGCGGATAAAGAACAAATGTGGCCTTTGTCCCTGGGTCTCAGCTTAGAGCTTTGAGGAGCCTGGCATGCCTTAATTGCTAGGCCAGTCTTTGTCATGCTAAAGAGGTGACTCCAGTGGACCACTAGAACCTCAAGATGGGGACAGATCCTCAGAAAGACAAACCAGATGACTGGAAGGTTGGCACTGGGAGAGGAGGAGACTGCATTGAACTGGATCACCTGACACAAGATGCCGTCAGCCATGCCTAAACAACAAAAGACAATCAAATCTCTGGACATGACAGCTTGGTAAAGCCTACATGCTGGTGACCACTTTGCTGTGCAGGGAAGATGATGCTCCTTGATCCCACAGGGACAAGGTGTGGCAGCTCTGGGCCCTGGACTCTTCCAGACCTGCTGAGATGATCTCATTGCTGCCTGAGATGTAGCCTTTGTAAGAAACAGAGCACCTTCCTGACTTCTGAGCCAGGCAGTCAATTATGAATGAAGGCTGCAGACGTCCAGAGTTTGTTGCTGACTAGTTAGAAGCATGGTAGACTAGAGACGCCATCATTGTTCTGGAGTTTTTCCATGGGGTATCGGAAATGTGGGCCGCCATATGGACGACTGAGCCATGAACACCAGGTTAGCACCACCGCTGAACTGAACTGGGATGAAAATGGAGAACTGATAGGCATAGACTTCTAGCCACAACAAGGAGAGTGGATTTGAACCCATTTGCAAGGCTAAGCCACTGAAACTCTTGGTTTCTTTTGCTTGAGAAGGGTTTAATTCTCAGTCATTTCCCAAGCTGCAACATGACACGGTGAGTACTGAGGCAAGAAGACCCATTCTTTGCCTCAAAGCAGGGACCCAATGCAGGGCCTCATGCCTGCTAGGTAATCTCTCTATCTCTGAGCCACATCCCAGCCTGGGACTGTGGCAGGAACTAGAGATGACAAGTGGGCACAGTAGAAATAAAGGAAGGGGACAAGAGACTGGCTAGTGGTGGTTATAGGGATGGTGTAACCGTGGTGACAGTCCCATTTCTGCTGGGAAACAGGAGAGAAACATTTTGGAGCTCTGACTTTGGTTTTGAACACAGTGAGTTCAAGATCCAACAACACCCCCTGAAGTGTTGGGTTTGCATCCATTCGCTCCCTCAGTAAGACATGCTGCAAGTCCCTGCCACACAGCAAGTGAGGACAACCTCCTCTCTCAGCCTTGCATTCCCTGCTTTTCCTATCTAGAGAAATCCTGCACATCTTTCAAGATTCACCTGGAAGAAACCTGGTGTTTAGTTGGAGCTGAGGAGATGGCTCATTCAGTAAAGTCTTGCCAAGAAAGCAAGCAGACCTGAGTTCAGATCCCCAGCACCCACATAAAAAACTCGGCACACCTCCCACATGCTTGTAATCCCAGCCCTGAGGAGGTAGAGATATGGGGACCCCAGGGACATGCTGGTCACCCAATCTAGCTGAATGGAAATTTACCTTTAAAAATAGGTTGGACAGCAATTAAAGAAGACTACAGATGTTATCCTTTGGCCTCCCTGTGCACACACGTGTGCACACTTGCACACACATGTACACGCACATGCAAATGCACCAATGTCATGCTGACTATTGGATCTGGACCACTCTGAAGCCTGTCAATCTATTTCTTCAGTCGGATGGTGTTGTAAGGATGCTGTCACTCCACACCACACATGGTGGTCACTCTCTGCCTCTGCCCAAGTGTCTCCCTCACCTTCCCCCTTTCTCTGCTTAGATAAATCCTTTTGATCTTTCAAAGGGCCCTTTCAAAACCTGTGGGCAGCATTTTCTCCAGATACCCCAACTTATATTCATATTTCTGCAGCCAGAACAGACAGTGGGAAGCCTCTGAATAATTTAAGTGCACACTGTCTCGCAGGAGACTGTCCTTACTGTACACAAGTCTAGTCAGCGTGGTTAGATTGTAAGCCCCTGTGACAAGAGCCATTTCTTTCACAGCTCCCTGAATTCCTCAGAAGCCCAGAGTGGCTTCTGTGCCCTCAAAGGGGACTCACAGTGGATTTATACAAAAACAATGAACGATTTCGTGGAACATGGATGAAACCAAGCAAACGTTTCTAGCTTTTAAAATAATTTTCTAATGCAAGGTTAGAAATGTCCGTATGCCATGTGAAGTTCAGTCAGTTTTGCTGTCAATTAAATCTGTTTATTTGGTGATACTGCAGATATCGTACTCTTGTAGCTTAAGAGGCACAGAAACAGCATCCGGGAACACTCCTGGGAGGTAACCCGAGGCTGCACCGGGAGGAACTGGGGCAGGATAATTGAAAAGCCTGAGCTCTGATGAACAGGAGCTGCTGCAATAGAACAGCTAATGAGGAGGATGGCGGCTAAGAAGGGAGGGGCTGAGGCCGCTAATGGAAAGCCCCTGTGTCTGGGAGACCCAGTTTCATTGAGCATCTTCATTAATGGTAGAATCAAGGGTTATACATTTGGTTAATAGCATTTTGAGCTGGTTCTAAATTGGGAGGTGCAGCAGGCCTCACTGAGGACAGGGAAGTTGCATAGATGGGTCT
The DNA here is from genome assembly GCA_001685095.1 of Ellobius talpinus. NCBI lineage: Eukaryota > Metazoa > Chordata > Mammalia > Rodentia > Cricetidae > Ellobius > Ellobius talpinus. The sequence continues at coordinate 3,129 of LOJH01044153.1, read as the reverse complement.
ACAGAGCCTAGAAATATGAATAAAAATTATCACAATGAGATTTGATTTAGGAAAAATGGAGCGAGGAGAGAAATCCTCCAAAATGCAGGCTTGCCTGCAGGCTGGGAAACCTAGAAAGCAGCCACAGAGAGTGTCTGTGAGGACAGCAAGGGAATAGCGACACGCTGTAACAGCATGTCGCTCAGCCCAATGACAGGTGGCAGGAACAGAAAAAACCTGTCAAAGACTGCATTGCAACAGTCTTCCTTGACAGCTATAAACAGTGTGGGGGACTAGCTGGGAAAAGAAGCCAGCAAAACCACACTTGGCATTGGGGCTTCATTCCTTCAGTTGTTAAAATGGCTGAGCCTCCCAGCTCAGCACCCTGAATTCTCTGTGATTCTGGCTGGAGGGATTGGTAAGACAGTGCAGGGTTAAAGGGGTTAACTACCTGCAGCTCCCCTAAAAATCCTCTTCATGATAAAAGTCCAGCATCCCTTCATGATAAAAGTCCTGGAGAGTCTAGCAGTAAAGGAGACCCATCTCAGCATAAAAATGTTGACATCCTACACCACAGGATAGCATCTTATTAAGCAGACCAAATGGAAGGTGTTTCCACTAAAATCAAAAACAAAGCAGGTGTGTTTACTTCCCCCTCCTGTTCAAGTCTTAGCTAGAGCACTAAGTCAAGTGAAGGAGATCAAGGGGATACAAATAGGAAAGGAAGAAGTCAAAATATTCTATCTGAAATGATTATTACTCTGAACATAAAGGACCCCAAGGACACCAGAAACCTCCTATGCCTGATAAACATGTTCTACAGTGAAGCAGAACATAAAATTAACACACAGTAGCCTTGCTATTAACAATGAGAAGATGTAAAGAAAGAAATCAGAGAACCAATACCACCCAAAATAGCCTCAAAAATATTGGACTAAACCAGATCAGGGAAGGAAAAGACTTACATGATAAAAAACCTTAAGTCAATGAAAAAAATCAAAGAAGACAGCAGAAGAAAGCAAGACCCCCTTCCCGCCATGGGTTGGTAGGATTAATGTTGTGAAAATAACAGTCTAAGAGTCAACATAATCCCCATCAAAATTCTAATGCAATTCTTCAGAGAACTTAAAAACAGCATAATTTTCAGCTGCATATGGAAACACAAAGGATCTGGGAAAACTAAAACAATCTGAGCAATAAAAATTACTGCTGGGGGCTTCACTATCCCAGATGTCAAGTCATACCACATGGTACAGTGATAAAAAGAACATGGTAACGGCATAAAAACAGATACACTGATCAAAAGAATGGAATTGAGGACCCAGCTACGAGCCCACACTCCAGCAGCCACATGATAATTGACAAAAAAGGCCAACAAGAGACACTGGAAACAAGATAACATCTTCAGCAAATGGTGCTGGCCAAACTGAATAGTTACGTGTAGAATGAAATTAGATCCCTGTCTCTCACCATGCATGAAAATCAGCTCCCGATGCATCCAGAACCTCAACGTGAGATTTAATGTCCTGAGTCTGAGAGAGAAATAGGGAATAGACTTGAGCTTCTTGGCACAGAAAAGGGATTTCTGAGCAGTAGCCAGTGGTGTAGGCATCAAAACTGATAATTAATACATAGGACATCATAAAACTAAATGCTACTATACAGTAAATGACGCTGTCGTTCAAGGGAAGCAGCAACCTTGAGAATGGGAGACTCTTGAGCTGTCCATTCTGGCAGGTGGTTAGTATCTAGAACAGTCAAAGAAGTGTAGAAACTAAACATCAAGAAGACAAACAACTCAGTTTACAAACATGGAACTCTTTTTAGCACAGAACTAAACTGAAAGTTCTCAAAAAGGTGAAATACAGATAGTTAAGAAACAGTTGTTTGTTTGTTTTTAATGTTCAACATCCTTAGCCTTCAGGAAAATGTAAATTAAACTACTTTGAAATTTCATCTCACTCCAGTCAGAATGTCTAGAAGATATATATATATATATATATGCACATACATACATGCATGCTGGCACGGATGTGGGGAAAGTAGAACATTTATTCACTGATGGCGGGAATGAAAACGTGTCGAGTTTCTTCTATAAATAGATCTAAGACTATTTATAAGACTCTACTATCCATAAGACTCTACATCCTACTACAGCGAGAGCTGCTCATCCGTGTCCACGGCTGCTCCACTCACAATAGCCAGATGTTGGAATCGGCCTGGATGTCTGTCGCATGATGAATGTAGTACATTCACACAATTCCATATTATTCAGCTGATTTGAAAAATAAAGTGATGAAACTTTCAAGTGAGTGGATGGAGTGGGAAACCATTGCTCTGACTAAGGTAAGTCAGACCCAGAAAGACAAATCCCATGTGTTTTCCCTCATTTCTGGAGTTAGCTTTGACTCTCTAGATATATATGTTTCATTTGGAACACCCACAGCGGGCAGAAAGTTAGTAAGGGGCCATGAGAGGGAGCTTTCAACAAAGGAAACCTAGAACACTATGTTATGACAGGGTAGAGGGGGAACAGTGGAGCAATAAGACCTGAATGGGTGTGGGGGATGGGGCAGGACAGAAGGGGAAAGATGAGGGTAACATAACCAACACTGAAGACTTTTCAAAAAGTCATATGGAAATCTACTACTGTAGAAGCTACCTAAAATACACATATACACATATATTAAAAACAAACCCCGGTGCCTGGAACAAGTTACTTCTGTGGAGTTTTGACTACTGAGCTCCCATAGACCACCAAAACATTACAGGGCTATTCAATATTTTCTTGGTCACCCTTCAGAACGTGACAGAAAAATTCTTATTGCCAAAGATTTCATACACTTAAGTCACAAGACATGGGGAGACCAAGCTGGTCCTGACCTAGAAGAGTCATCCCTACTGGCTGTCTTTCCTCATTCTAGAAGGTGCTATGCATTCCACTGGTAGAGAAACGTAATCATCAGTCTCCCCCAAGAACGACAAACATGACTGGTCTGGCAAGGCATGCACATTGGAGCAACAGTGGCCCGAATGTCGTGGGAGGGAGCCGCCATCTCTGCTTGGATTTACGGTCCGCTCCCCAAGATGAGCCCCCAGTGATGGAGGAGGGTCATCTGTCTATGTGTCACTTTCATTGGTTAATAAAGA
>LOJH01044150.1:0-13848 GCA_001685095.1 Ellobius talpinus | reverse complement strand
AGCTATGTTCATAGCAGCATTGTTTGTAATAGCCATCATCTTCTTTCATAATAAAGTTCAGCTGTTTTGCATTAACCAAAATCATTAGTTTTCACTGAAAGTAAATTATCAGTAAATATGGGAAGAAATTTTGTTATTCGGTTACATGCTATAAGCTCTTTTAAGAGACAAACACAAAATATCTATCCTGTAATAAAAGAATAATCTATAAAATATTCAGTTGACTTTAGTTTTGTGAGTTTTGTGCAATTCTGTATAAATATTTAGTATATAGTTCAATTAATTATGTGAAACTAGTGTGTTTTTGCAATGTATGTCTGTATCAAAACATCATTTATTTCTGTCACCCCAGAAAATTTCTGTTTGTCATTTCATACCCTCCACATTGAGGAGCCATTTATCTGACTGCATTAACATTTTGCCCCTTCTGAACTGTCATATAAGTAAAACCCTGTAAGTACATCTTTTTTGTATCTTTTGCTCTCAAGAAAAAAATTTCCTTTTGTGTTTTGAGTTGGTTCAGGGTAATAATAGTTTCACCGTAGTTATTTCTGAATTTCAGAATATTTTTCATTGAGTAACTATGATAGTTGCTTATGAAATCTCTTGTTGCTTTATGCCTGGAGTATTTTCCATTTAAAACTATCGTGAATGAAACAAATAGTTTCCCACAACTTCATTAATAAATGCTTACAATAATCTCGGATAATCATAGATGAATGGAAATGTCATCTAATATTAGAACTAGCTTAAACTTTTTATAACACGACGTTTCTCTAAAGAGTTTGTTTCAAATTACATTTTACTGAAAATGACTCCTTTGAGCTATATTGAGCTTTAATCTTTGTCACCCATTCGAAGGATGGTTTAGTAAATTTTATCTATGATTTTAAATATAACCTACAACTAATAATACTATGAAATTTTGATTGGACATATGAGATATTCATCTTTTCTATTCCTTGTGAAATTTCAGTCCTGGACTTTCGCAAATTATTAGCCATTGCATTGTGAACTTACAAGGGTTCTTTATATATGAAGAAAGCAGAATTTGTAAGATGGTAAAATATTATTTCTAGTGTTTAACTATCAAATATGATTTCAATAACTGAAACTTTTTAAAAAAACATGCTAAGTCAAGCCATAATCTCTAACATTTGTAATCTTGAAAATACAAGTAAATATATATTTCCTTTCCTTTATTCAGGCCAGTGCCATTACCTAAATGGACTCTTCAAACGTATTTAATTTAATTATTTGCTAACACTGTGACCACCTCATGGAAACACCCTCAATCAACATAGGCACACACAACTGATTAGCAAACACAGATTAAATCAACTCCTGATAATCGTCTACTCCCTCTTTGTCGTCAATGATGTTCATGACGTTTTACACGTTCTTTCATTTCCTTTGACATTTAGTGTTTCTGTCTCCCTCCACCCATACTTAATAGTAGAAATGGCAAAGACGCCTGCATTGCAAAATCAACCTATGTGAGAGACCCTTAACTTGATATCTCTTATGAGCAAACTAATAAAGAGAATGAGGTCAGTGAGATGACTCTGGGGGGGAAGCATGAGCTAGCTGCCAATCTTGATAACCTCAGTTCAATCCCTGGGAAATGCAGAGAAAACTAAAAGGAGAAATCTATTAACTGATAGTTGTCGTCTGCATGCATGGGAGTATTATATTTTCCCTTGTAAAGTGTAACAAAAATTGTTTTTAAAAAAGCATTAAAAGCAACAGGAGTCTTTCTTTTCTTTTTAGATATAGATGACTTAGTATATATTATGAATAGATATCAAAATTCATTAAATAATTTTCTTTATCTTTTGAGAGATTGAAATAATTTTTTCCTCTCATAATTTCAAGTTATTTTCCTATGTGTGAAATCAGTCTTACTTTGTTACCATATTGATATGCTATGTTATCATTCTTAGTTATTTCTGGATATAATAATATGTTTAAAATAATTTGAATTTATGTTCAAAAAAGTTTGTCAACCTAAACCTATTGATTTCTCTGCATAATCCTTTGAATAAATTATGTTCCTATTTGAACTTAAAATTCAAACTCATAGAAGAGAATATTGAATATCTTCATCTCTCCCTCTGGAGTTTGTCATCCTCTGGCCTTCCTTTTAGACAACAATCTTTTTCATTGTCGGTGGAGTCTTGTCTTTGGGGTTTCCATGCTGTTTTCTGTTTAGACTGCTGTCTTGAACTACCACAAAGGAGAAATGTTAGTATGAACAACAATGTAGATCATGAAGCTTCTTCAGAAGACTGAAGCAGGTACCTTTCTACTAATGAAACCTTAGAGCATATTTTTCAGCATATGTATTAGTGGGGACTCAGACCTTATCAGTTCAAGTGACAGGATGATGAGCTACAAAATTAGGAGCTAAGTAGAAAGGCAGGAGTGAGTTTGAGTTCCGTCTTCCCCAGTTTTGCTCCCTCTGCCCCTCCCAGTAGGACTTTGTCATGCTTCTGACTACTCCTCACTCATCTCGGAGCACAGCAAACACCATCTCCGTGGTTGTTTCTGTCTTTGGCCCTCACCTTTGAATCACATCTTCTTAATTGACGTCAATATTACTCAGTTTCAGGTATGCCATCTGTTTCATTATGTCTGTGAGTCACTTGAAGTTAAAGGAAGGATAAAAGAGTCAAAGATGATATCAAGGATTTATATCATCTGAATGCCAGTAATAGGTTGACTCATGTAGAAAGACATAGAAAGAAATAAAACACTATATTTGACTCAGGGTTGGAGACTCTTTCCTTCCTCACATCTACCTAATATTCCAGGTTAATCTTGCCTGTCTATTTCAATTACATCTTAGCTTCCAAGATTTTTACACTAAGTGACATTGTGATCTGGGCAAATTCAGCCCCGAAGGATCTCACTCTTCACAAATGAACCTACTTGGGAAATGTTATCATTGATATTCTTTGAAACTGTCCATATTTGCATTTTAATTCAAATCTAATCTATACCTAACTAAACATAAATTATTTTGTAAATAAAATTTCCTGTGTATTATATTGTATTATATTGCTATCCAATATGATGCAACTTACTACTTAGAGAAAATAAAATTATTCTTATACAAGTATTACTCTATGTAAGCCTTGTCTAAACATGTAGCAGGTATTGTATGAACACTGTGTATGAACATTCCAAACAAGCATATGTCATAATTATAGTACTTATGCACTCAGAGTTATTAAAATTGAATAACTGGAAAAATAGTAAATGGAACAGTATGCTTGCCTGCTTATTTTAGGAGAAAAGCCTTGAGAAATACAAAGCAGAAAAGAGCTGAATTTATAAGTTTGAGGCTAGGAACCTGCTATATAGAGCATTTAAGAGCAGTACATAATGGTGCTTAAGGATAATCAGATATTGCAGTTTCAGAAAAGTTGGAGATGCACCAATACCCAAGAACAGTAAAGGGATTTAAAATGACAAGGCTGAAAAGTGAAATCAGATTCATGACTGATCCTGTTCATTGAACCTCTCATGTCACTCCAGTGCCGGGACAGATGCCAGCACAGTGAATTTTATTCTGTATCCTCAAATTACTGCTAGAGTTTACTCAAAGGCTGCTGTGCCTGAGCTGTTAGCTAGTATTTTAAGCAGCAGCCCATGTTCCTCAAGAGCCCCATTGGTGCCCAATTTTCTAATGAAGATTACAGAAAATGTGGTCATTAAAGAAAAATAATTTTGGATATGAGATTATACCAATATTTTAATATTCATTTAGTTAATATTGATTTTATTGTTGCTTCTACTGAAAGTCTGCATATTTTAAGCAAAGTGACTTCAGTTACAAAAACATCTGAATGAATGCTGCTTATTGTTTTGTTTCATTGATACACATACACTAAACTGGCCAGGAAGAGATGAAATTGTTGACCAAAATGGAAAGATCGTTTAAAACTGCCTTTTCAAAGATAAATGTTAAACCTTTCACAACTTATTTTGTGTGACATAGTTATTTAGCATATTTGGTCAGAGATTCACCTTCAGGGACATAAGTCTAACGGTATCTACTTTAAAAATAAAAATCGCCTATAAAAATATAAGAGGTGATGGTACCCTTGGTTTCTTCAAACATTGAAAGGGGATAAGTTATTGCTCAACTTTAATATGAAGAATTCTTAGTACACATCTTTACTATTTTGACAGCATTTGTGCTTCTAATATAATGATTCTTTTTCCCCTCCATGAAACCATACAGCAAATTTAGCTTTTTAGAGATGTAAGAAGCTTTCAAATATTTGAAATCAAATTTCCCCTTCTAGGTTTTTCAATTAAAATGTTGAGTTTCCTGAATTTATCTCAAACTTAAAGGTATTTTACCATCCAAACAACCACAGAAGACACTACAGTCAAATTTTCTATTTTTAAGTAGATGTACAGAAGTAATGGCAACATGGTGAGTGTTGGGAGGACCTGAAATATAGAGCAGAATAAAAACTGATGATATAAGTGTATTCAGTCTGGTTCTTTGAGCCAATATAATTAAACGGCAGGATATGCATTGGGAAGCAACCATAAAGTTATTTGACTAAGGAAGCTTTATATAAAAATGATTGATTCTAAACAAAGATTAGCCCAAGAAAATACTGGCCAAGAAGAGAAGTAAGGAGATTTCTAGGGAACACTGGCACAACAATAAGGTACAGCTACTAACCAGGCTGAACCACTAGGAAAACTCCTCCTCTCTAGGACTGAGACACAGCCTTTGTTACAGAGGCCACCACAAGGTTCACTGAACATAGAGAGGCTTCTGTGCTTCTGTGCTGAATAATTTGTTGGAAATCTGAAATCCACTGTACCAGAAATATTTAATGATGAGAACATAACACACTGGTGGAATTTCATGACAAAAATGGACTTCTGCAGAAGATTTTACTCTTGACATTCTAATAGTAATCTTAAGAAACTAAAATTATCATCTACATCTATTCCCCTACTTACTATGTGAACACAACCAAGTCTAAGAAATATACAAATGTAAGGAAATTATGATAGTCAGAATTAGAAAAAAAGAATTTTACTAATGTTCGATATATTTGTGTAAATATGTTTATGGTTTTACTGTAAATCAGTACATCCATTATTTCCACATAGTGTTTATGTGTTTACTATCACTATATATATGGAAATTTAGCATCAGTCATTATTTAACATTTTAATAAGAATTTTTACATCCAAAACTGTAGCTAGTTTTAGTTGTAGACATAAAATGTTTTCATTATTAATCATTATACTGTAAAAGTTGAGGTCAAAAATATTAAAATATAGTTAATATATGAAAGATTATATGAATTTCAAAGAAGAAAATTAAATAACTTTTTCTTTGATAAACTCAAGTAATACAGAGAAGCAAATTTGAATCTATGTTTCTTGATTTTTGTCTTTCAGCTTCTGTGTTCTGACAGCATCTGTGGGTGTCAATGTGTATATATGCAGACATGAAAATTGACTGTATCTGCATTTTTATGAACACTGTAAATAAAGCTAGAAAAAAACATATAATCTAAGTTAAAACACATAAAGAAAGTTAAGTTTCAGGTCGAGCTTCATGTTAAATATACATTTATTAATTTTAATATTCCTGTTTTATATATGCATATATTTAATATTACATGTATTTTAAATTCCATTTGAGGCAGTGCTTTCTTTATCTCCTCTATTAGAAGTTTAGTTTTTTTTAAAACCTCACTTTAATAGTAGTAAAATAATATTTGCACACACATTTTTTGATGGTCTTAGGTGTTTTCTGCATTTTCAAATTAGAGATTTAGATACATCAAATTAAGTGCTCTCCAGTATTTTAAAGGATGCTATAACAAAAAGATTTTACTAAGTTATTGGTAATTTCCTATCTGTCAAAGAAATCTTGATTTTTAACTTCACAGGCCAATATAGAAACATTCCCATGAGTGGGTTTATTTTCAGGAAAGAATAGCTGAGGGTAAATGATAGCAGTCTGAGTAGACTGCAGTATGACTTCTCTGTGTGCTTTCTCTTCTTGTTGGTGTGTCTGGTCTTCTTATTGTTGCTGTAGCATCTATCGCCATCTTTCAGAGATTTCAGATGACAGTTTCTTTGATGGTCCAGTATGAACCAAAAACCAACAACCTTGTCTTAATATCAGAATAGGACTACTGAAGAATACAGGTTTATTGACAGAGCAGCTTCAACATATCAGCAACTCCTGTGTGCAGTTGCTCATGCTTGGACCATATACCTGTCCTATAGGTCATTCTCACAGATCCCCATAGATATCTAAATAACCTAAATCTGTTCCTATCTCTACCCATCCGTATCCTTATCTACATATCTAAATACAATTTTTGTACCCATCCACATACAATTGTTTCTAACCCAGCAAAATGCAAAATCATTTTCTACAATTGTATCACCCACCCACCCACACACACACACAAGAAGGAGACACACACACACACACACACACATATATATATATCTTCTACTTATGCTCAACACTATATTGATGGCTATTATTCTGTGATATTGTACTTGACTAATGCTCTTGTACACAGCAAAGATTTATCTCTCATATCCATTTAATAAAACATTCATTGGCCAGTAGTTAGATAGGAACTAAAAGTGGGTCAACTAGACTAAGAGAATTCTGAGAAGAGGAAAGGCCAGACACAGTTGCAACACAGACACAGAGGAAGCAAGTTGAGAATGCCTTACTGARAAAAGGTACCAAGCCACATGGCTAAACATAGACAAGAATTATGGGTTAATTTAAGTTGTAAGAGCTAGTTAGTAATAAACCTGGGAAATAGGCCAAACAGTTTATAATTAATATAAGCCTCTGTGTGTTGATTTGGGACTGAACAGATGCAAGACCAGGCAGGACAGAAACTTCAGGACCAGGCAGGACAGAAACTTCCATCAAGAACCTAGAATCAAATCCGATAAAAACTTGCAAATGGATGCCAATGCCTGTGATCCCACCACAAGTGATTTTGGGTACTTTTTAGGTAGTCCTGATTTCAGGGCAAGTTCAAAGTTAGTCTGGCAGCTACATCACCAAATGAAAATTAGTTTAAAGGGATTGTTGAAATAGTTTGATTTTAGACGACCTACCTGGCATAACAAAATCCCTGGGTTCAATTCTTAGTACAGGAAAATAAAGTAGGAACATAAACATAAGTTTTATCTACTACATGTAAGGAAAGTGTACTTATTTCCAAATATAGTCATTATGAATGACTGACAATGCGTAAATTTATGTTACACATTAAAGATGATATGTTTTCAAAGTAATGTAGTAGTATTCACCCACACTATCATAACAATTTTATGCAGAATGACTCTGATCCTACTAATGCAGGTTATTCAAATGATATAATTATCCAGAATAATATGACACTTATAATGTCTTCTGTATGGGCATACTCAATGTGTGTATACATTTTAGGATTTACTTTCTGATAATTCAGTCTTTTTCCTTGGGTGATTAAAGTAGGAAGATACTGGTGTGTAAGACATCGAAAAATATCATTCCAGGAATAAGTCCAAATTCATACAGCTGGATTCCTTTGTAATTGAATTTCTAATGTCTCAGAATGTGTTGGGCTTTACCTCATTTGGGGCTCTGAGTTTAGATGTAACAATTTGGCTCAAAATGATTTAACACGCACTATTTCTATCAGGATAAAAACAGGAACAAATTATAATCCTTCTGGTATTATATTGGAACATTCCTTCAAATTGTGTTACCCAAACTGCATGATCCCTCTTTGAGTGAAATAAAAATAAATCAAATGTCTGATCTGGGATCTTATAGATTTTGAACAAAATGATTTTCTAATATACAATAGTATTTATACCCTGAATACAGCAGCCCTTAAAATAGATTAGACAATGTGACTAAGAATTAATCAGTGTAATTTATTTGACTGGTAGTTAATATATAATGAAAAATAAAGAATTTCATCATTTAAAAATTAGTTAAAATCCAGATGTAACAAAAATACTTTGTTGTTTAAAATGTCAATATTAAGCAATAGCAGTCAGAGAGTTTACACTTCGTATTTATCATTTGTTAAGGTAAAGTTTCTAACTAATATTCCCTGTACAGGCTTCCTGAATTCAACCTCTGTAGCATTATATTTTACTTAAGTTCATGTACTGTAAAGAGTTCTCCAGGTAACTGTATTTACTACTACAAACAGCGATATTCTGTATTATTAAATTTTGTAAAAGTATGTAAAGTATAAAAATTGTATTAACTCATGATCTTAATACACACAAATGCAGGTCAGTGTGCACTGAGGTGCAGGAGAGTAATTTTACCTTGACAAAATTAACCTTAAAAATATTCTGATGAGATATACTCTCCCAATTATGCCATAATATTTCTTTTACATCACTAATAATTCTTTTAAATATGAAATATTTACTGTGACTGTTATTGATATAATCACAATATAATTTATTCAAGCATGCTTCTATTTTAAATATTTAAATAGTGATATTTTAAGATAAATATTTCTAGAAAGATCATTACCATCTCCCATAATGCTATTCCCTTAGGATAAATTCTAAAATTTCAATGATATATTGAATATTTCATCAACTCATTTTATGAAAGTTAGCATGGCGCTCTAGAGAGATTATGTCATCAAATAATCCCATGTACAATATAAAAGAAAAGCCTCTACAAATTCAAAATATTTCATAATATGACTCAGAACTTTAGTTAGAATTTTTAAGTGTCCGAAGTCACTTCCCACAGCCTGATCTAAAAAAGTATTGGCAAGTTACTTTGAGTATTAGCGTTTCACATGAAAGAATTAACATTGGTGAATTCTAATTTCGTAAGGAGTAACAGTAGGTGTAGTATAGAACACATTTAAATTGTTAAAATGATTTATGTTTATGTGTATTTGAGTGTTTCTGCATATGGGTGAGTGTCTGGAGCTTCCTAGATGTCCTGCTATCCAAGAGGAGATCAGAAAATTTTCTCTCCCTTGAAATTGTTATTTTTGACAATTAAAATCTCTCTCTCTCTCTGGCAATCAACTTCAAAGCTTTATTGTACAGGACAGAAGAGCACACTTCTGCCTGCCCACCTCCAAACTTTTAAATTGCTATTACTCTGAGATTCTGGTGACCCCCTTCATGATCTCCACTGGAGTTTGAAGAGAGTATAACCAAGAAAGCTCAAAGCTTGCTTCCTTAAACACAGGCAGTATATTATATTACAGTTTGTCTTTACATTGAAGATGAAAACCACACTGGAATTTATCATTAAGCTAAATTCATTTTTCCTTCTTAAATGTCTTTGCTACGTACTTTTAACTATTCTTGTGACTTCTTGTCCTTAATAATTTTGTGTGGTGTATATAATGTCTTCATCCTTTTTTTTTGGAACTTTTGCATCTTTCTTGGCACCCTGAGCCCTGAGTTACTTTTGGCTTAGGTTCACTGTCCAAAGTGGCTCCCAGTTTTCTAGATCTCAAAGACCTGACATCTAAATGTGGAGAGAAACCTTCACCTAAGAAACAACCAAATCTCTTTATCTGCCTTAGTGGTAAGTTATCTTATTTTATCTTACTTTATATATTTATTTGTTCTATGTCTGGATGAGTTCAGGCATGTGCCCCACAATGTGGGTGGAGACCCAGGTCAATGCTTTTTTGTCGTTTTAAACTATCTTTTCTAATTTAACATACTAATCCCAGTTTCCACTCCCTCCTCTTCTGTTCCCTCCACCTTCACCCCCCAGCCCACCCCAAATCCACTTCTCAGAGAGGTTAAAGCTTCCCTTGGGGAGTTAACAAGTCTAGCACATTGCTTTGAGGCAGGACCAAGGCCCTTCCCACTATACACAGGCTGAGCAAGGTATCCCTTGAAAAAGAGTGACTTCCAAAAGCCAGTACAAGCAGAGGGATAAATCTAGGTCTCGTTGCCAGTGGCCCCACAGTCTGCCCCAGCCATATAACTTTCATCCACATTCAGAGGGTCTAGTTTGGTCCTATACGGGTTCCTTCCCTATCAGGCTGGAGTTGGTGGGCTCTTATTAGTTCAGGACAACTATTTCATCTTTGCTCGCATTTTTACTCCTCTCACTCCTCCACTGGACTTTGGAAACTCAGTCCAGTGCTCTGCTGCGGATCTCTGCATCTGCTTCCATCAGTTGCTGAATGAAGGTTCTATAATGACATTTATGATAGTCATCAATCTGATAGAACAAGGCTAGTTCAAGCACCCTCTCCAAAATTGCCTAGGGTTGTAGCTGGGACCATCCTTGCGGATTCCTGGGAATTTTGATAACGACTCTATAATCCACAATCCAGAGAAACTAAGTAACAAGGAGGACACTAAGAGAAACATGCATAGATTCACCTAGGAAGAGGAAATAGAAAATATCTCCTGAGGAAACAAGGAGCTTGCAGGTNGGGGGGGAGGAGAGGAGGAGGGGAGAAGGAAAGGGTGGAGGAAAACTTGAGGGAATGGGGGAAAGGCATGGTGGAAATAGGGGAAGGACATAGAGCGGGAGCAAGGAAAGAGATATCTTGATTGAGAGAGCCATTATGTGGCTAGCAAGAAACCTNGGGGGGGAGGAGAGGAGGAGGGGAGAAGGAAAGGGTGGAGGAAAACTTGAGGGAATGGGGGAAAGGCATGGTGGAAATAGGGGAAGGACATAGAGCGGGAGCAAGGAAAGAGATATCTTGATTGAGAGAGCCATTATGTGGCTAGCAAGAAACCTGGCATCAGAGATAAATTTTTTAAAATTGATTTAACTGAGCTATACATTTTTCTCTGCTCCCCTCCCTTCCTCTTCCCTCCCGTTTAGAGATCAATTTGTAAGAATTAATTCTTCCTTTCAATCCATGTGTGTTCTCGAGAACCAACACAGGCTATCTGGCTTGGCACCTTGTGCCTTACCTGCAGAAACAGCGCTTTGGCCCACAACATTTCTTAATAATTCTTAATAACAAACTTAATAACAGCTGTTGTTATTCTACTATTCACTCTGTAGCATTTTCCCCATGTACCTTTGTAAATCCAGTTTGATTTAAAGAGTAATATATAGGCTAGTTGTACTTTCAGTTTTTCATAAGTGAGTTTAGATAGTCAAGGCTTACAGCATTCAGAAGAATTCAACAGGGGAATCAAAGAGAATCTCCATTACTTTCAGAGTCTTTGTAATGTGTGTTTTATACATTCTTGGTGTACATCTATTAATGGATTTTCATCACTCTTTATTAATCAATGAGTTAAACTTGAGTTTTTAAATTTTGTACTTAGTTTGAAGAGGTCCCTCTAAATAAACATGAGCAAAGCAATTATGAACTCACAGGGACAGAAGCAGCATGCACAGGGCCTGGACCATTCTGCACCAGGTCCTCTGCATGTGCATTACAGCTTCAAGTTGGTGCTCTTATGGCATTAATGAGTATGTAGAATTGTCTCTATCCTTTATGCCGTGGCTCAGGCTCTTTTCCTTTGGTTGTTCTGTCTTGCATGACTTTGATGTGATAGTTTTTGTATTATTTCATTTTATATCATTTTGTTATGTTTTGAAAAATGCACGAGTGAATGAGTGGTAACCTAGCAACTAGGGCAAAAGTTAACTACAAAACTGTCATTTATCCCTTCAGGGAGGGAAAAACAATCTGTTCTCTCTAAAGTACTGACTCCGAGTGTATCAATCACTGCAGGACAGACACCACGTTACAGAGTTGTTGACCAGCATATAATGTATAATGGATTCCACAATTTGTATGTGTGTTTTTTATTTGACTTAGAGGTTTATTTGGATGGGGCACTGAGGGTGGTTTTATTTTGCTTTCTTTGTTTTGGGACATTTTACTCTCATATTGGGCTTTGGGTTTTTGTTTGTCTGTTTGGGGGGCTTTTTTTTTCTTTTTGATGACAGTTATATTGGGTGGCTAACTATCCCGATCCCCAAACAATACAATCCATACACCATTTTAAATCTTCAATAACTTCCAAATGTTAAGAGACTAAAACTAAACACGGAAGAAAAACTGCCCTTACAAATTTCCCCAGTCAGGTCTTGCTAATACTTAAACCAAACAGCAGTCACTGGAGCGTGGGCCTCCTTTTGCTTCTCTTTTGTCTACTTTACCAGTCCTCATCCATATATCTTAGTTTAATGAAGTTTCTCCTGATGACACTGACTAGGTCACATCAGATTTATGAACCATGGTTGAATCATGCCTTTTGCCACACACATTTACACAACTCTGTCAGTGTCCGGATTGGTTAGTTTTNTTTTTCACCACTGAATGGGTAACACTGGCCATAATGCCTGGTAGAGGAACTCCAACTGTGCTAATAAAGTTCAGATAGTCTCCCTAAAGAAATATAGTACCTACAGGAAATTAATACAAATAAATATACCAAAGCCTGACTGTAAGTGCATCTGAGACATTCAGTGTCAGTAGTTAAGGACTAACGCAGCTGCAGTGAACTAGACAAGCGTCAGAACAGCTCAGTAATGAATAGTACTTCTGGTATCAAGACTGAAAACATAGAGTAGTCTAGCCTTTTTCTTGAAGACCAGACACCAAGTCTTCTCTCACAAGAAGTATTAAAGAAGTTTTCTTTAGGATGTATGCAACTCACAGGCTTTGCTTGAGGACTATGAGAGATCAATTTTATATAATTTAATTTAATCTAGTGAATTTTAAAACATTCTCTAGTCTTTTCCACTTTTCCAGGTTTTTTTTTTTTTNAAAACTTAAAGTGAGTTAGCAACAAGTGGGAGAGGGCCTGGTTGAATATGAGGGTTCAGGATTATATGATCAAAATATATTTAAGTTTTTAAAAATGTTTTAAATAGCAAAAAATAAAAATGAAAAAATAAATAGATAAATAATAATAAAATCTTTAACCAGAAACAGCTTAAAAGGAAATAGTGCTGTTTTGCTTTACTGTATGAGGTCAAAGTCCTTTATGATGTGATATCCTGATTGTAGGAACTACTCTGATTTTGGCTGCTGTAGAATTTCAGTTTGCGTGTTCACTTCTCATAAGGTTAAGTATCAAAGAAAGGGGAATTTCACCCAACATTTCTAAATGTAATCAAACTGTACTGAAAAGAATAAATAACACAAGTTTATTTTTTTAGAAACTTGATATTCAAACAGGTAAATTTGCAAGTATAACATTCTTTCCCTTTATTCAAAGAATCATGATAACACCATAATATAAGCAAAGAACAATGAAATATCATTTATTTATCCCATGCTGTTCTTTATATACTCTGCTCTCTGAGAATCTATGTAATTCTTAAACCTCCTGGGGCAAAGAAAAAAAGATTCTATATTCCCAAACTACAAAATACAGTGGTATAAAGTAAAAGGTATAGATTCCTTTTTTCATTGTAAGAAAAGGGAAGGCAGTATGAAAAAAAAAAGATGGGAAAAAAGTTTAGGTCAAAGCAAGATGAAACACAGCAGGGTGCTATGTTGCAATTTCCTCCAAAATGAAACATTTCATACTGCAAGGAAGCTCTTTAAACTCAGGAAATAAACAACTCAAATCTTTCAGGAATTCCCTGGTATTGACTTATTAACATATTGGGCTGTCCCCTCCATGCCCAACATTATTAGTAGGCGGAATAGACTGATGAGAGACACTTACAGACTTACATTCTGCCTGGATAAATCTCAAGCCAACAGAGTTGCATGAACAATGCATGTAAACATTAATTGAGTTGCCTAGAAGAAACTAATGCCACCAAAGATGCTTGAAAGAGTTTTTTTTATAATTTATTTAAATATTAAAAATTTCCACCTCCTCCCCTCCTCC
>LOJH01044149.1:0-11762 GCA_001685095.1 Ellobius talpinus | reverse complement strand
GCAGAATCTAGAATCTCCCGGAAGACGGGCCTCTGGGCATGTTTTGTAGGGGTTATTTTGATTGGCATGAGGTGGAAGACACACCCATTTTGAATGGTTCCTTTCAGTGGGCTCTGATACTGGACTGAATAAAAGGGAGAAGCCAGCTGAGCACTAGTGTGCATTCATTTCTGTCTCCAGACGGAGAATGAGATGTGAGCAGGTGCCTCAAGCTCCTGCTACTAGGAGTTCCCCCACTGTACCGCAGGGACTCTTGACCTGCAATCTAAAATCTATTTGGTTTGCTCTTGTCAGAGTATTTAATCACAAACAACAAGAAACATAAGACACAAAGCCCTAACATCTGAAAGAAAAGCCAAATCATCCCCTTATTTTCATACTAATTTTAAAGGCAACTCTACCCAGATGAAAGTTAGGTTACTGGAGAGCTCACAACTGTTTTAGGATTTTCTCTTGGTCTTCTTGGGCTAGGGAGTAATCCCACAGATCAAGGGTAAAACGGTCTTCGTGAACACCGAAGATACAGTTAAAGCAAGCCCAACAAGCACATGACTACAACCCAACTACTTAAAAGACTCTATCTGAAGCATAACTTGAGCCAGAGTACACCAGAGTACAAGGCTAGCCTGAGCAACACACCAAGAGCCCATCTCCTTAAATCATTTCGATACAAACGTAAGAGGTAATTGGCTTTGCTTTACAGTTTAGAACATAGGAAGTTACGGGCAATTCCTCTCCAAGCCAAGAAGCACATACAGCTCCCTGAATGCTGGCTGGGGTGCGCTCCAATGGGCAGAGTGCTCGCCTGCTGGACACAAAGCCTAGCACTGAAAAGAAAAACCAGGTATGGTGAAGCCTGGAATCCCAGCTCTGAGCGCGTAGAGGCAGTGTTAGGAGTCAGAAGACATCCAGAAAGCACCTGAATTCTATCAAGTTATAATTAGCCAAGTTTTTATTTAAGCTACAGCTATCCTCAGTTCCCACGGGTGGCTTTGGAATTGAGCTAAAAGGAGAGGGCTGCTATTAAAGCCAAAGGCCACAATTTACTCTTGTGAGAGAAAGTCACAGGTCTTTTGCATTCCTGCAATTCCTCCTGGTGCTGTCTCAGGAGCTGCAGACTTCTAAGATGGAGTCCTCAGCTGCTACAGTCTCTGCTGTCTCTGGCTCCTGTGAACCCAGTCATTGGCTCACATTTATGCAGTTCTAAAGGTTGATATCTTAACTGTGTTGACTGTCCTTTGTACTCCAAGTAGCCAGTTTGTGACACAGGGACCTATGGTAACAATCAGAAGCGAGAGGGGAGGATTTTAGCTGGTGAGTACTATTTCTTCCTCTCTTCCACATAGATATGAGGACAGGGAGGACACAGCCCAAGACACAAGGGCGTCCCCCATGGGGTTCCAATTCCAGATACTTAGCAGTTTTCCTTAGCTATCAAAGCAGGAAGATGCAGTAGTTCAAGGTCATTCTTGGCTAAACAGCAAGCTGAAGATCAGTATTGGATATATGAGGCCTTGTCTCAAAAAAGTTATAAAACACACATACAAACCCAACACTGATGCTAGCTCAACTGTTATCTCCCAAGCAAGAAACCTACAGATCCACCTCTTGTCACCACAGGCAAGTGTGGCCTGCAACCCAAGCCCACTCTTGTGTATCGAGAGGCACATTGAACAACCATTCTCCCACCCTCATGTTTACTCTCTAGCTCCAACTCCTGTCCTGCACCACAAGATTTCATGTCCTGGCTTTTTATAGTTTAACAGGGCGACGAGTCTAGTTCACAGGAACTGACTCTAAAGGTGATGTGTCATCTCCAAACAGGAGCATGTGTGGGTACAGCTTTTTGCCTCTCCCTGTGACGGCCATTGTCAGGTTTGTAGCTGCCAGCTAGGGAATAATAGAAACAGATTCCCTGGCATCCCACACTGCACAGGGTCTGCGTCAGAATGAGACCACCTACAGGCAATGCCTGCAGGCTTTGGCAGTGTTAGGACAACACAGCCCACCTGACCTACCCTACAAAGCCATGTGGTTCTAGGGCCACGAGATGCTGTGTTAAAAATCTCTCGGCCTGAGTTTGATCCTCAGGATCCAGCAGTGGAGAAAACTGGTTCCTGCAAGTTGTCCTCTGACTCCACTGGCACCACTGCAGCACACTAATACCGGAAAGAGAACAGGAACAGCCAGAAGGGCCGTGAAGTGGGCATGTCACAGCCCATGCGACCATGATCCCACAGCGGCAACAGCCGCCTACAGCGGGCCTGCAGAAGGTCTCTCAACAGCCCCTAACCTTAAGCCCATGCGAGCCAACCCTTCCCTGCCAAACTATACGCCACTGATGGATTCTAGGTGTGCCCTCTGGTGTATGTCAACTTGATACATTCTAGAATCATCTGAGAAAATACCTATGTAAGATCCAGCTATAGG
The DNA here is from genome assembly GCA_001685095.1 of Ellobius talpinus. NCBI lineage: Eukaryota > Metazoa > Chordata > Mammalia > Rodentia > Cricetidae > Ellobius > Ellobius talpinus. The sequence continues at coordinate 9,332 of LOJH01044149.1, read as the reverse complement.
CAAGCCTGTAGGGCATTTTCTTAATTAATGATTGATGAGGAAGGGCCCAGTCCATTGTGGGTGGGACCAATTCTGGGCTGGAGGTCCTGTGGAAATGTAGATCGTATAAACCCTTTCCTCCCCAACTTGCTGCTGGTCACAGTGTTTCATCACAGCAATAGTAACCCTAAGACACTAGAGGAGGGGCAGACGTGAATTATGAAACAAAACAGACAGGAACCTGGAAAAGGGACTAGGGGGGATAGGGCATTAGGGGTAGAAGAGAGACAAGAGGCAAATGCACTACATACAGGTAGGACACTGTCAAAAGACCCATGTATTTACTCTCATTCATTTATTTATTGGTTTTTCGAGACAGGGTTTCTCTGTGTAGCTTTGGTGCCTGTCCTAGAACTCACTCTGTAGACCAGACTGGCCTCTCACAGAGATCTGCCTGCCTCTGCCTCCTGAGTACTGAGATTAAAGGTGTGCACAGCCACCACCACCACCCAGCTAGAAAATGTAACTCTTATCCCAAAACCTTGTAAAGACTACATCTTCTACTGGTTTCTGTGACAACCACTCCCACTTTCCTGCCAACCTATTTCCTCTGCCTAACAGATCTGGGTATTGTTTTGTTGTTCTGGGGGTGGGATATGGCACCTGTTCACATGCATGTCCCAGTACGTGCACCCGTACACAGGTGGGGGCCCAAAGAGAATGTCAAGCGTCCTACTCTGTCAAACACCTCCCCTCCCCAGAGACGGGGTCTCCCACTGAACCTGGAGTTGGCTGGCAGGCTGCAGGCCCCAGCAATTCTCCCATGTACCCCCAATACCACTAGAGTAAGAGCCACACCCAGATTGGGTTGTTTTTTTTTTTTAATTTAACTTGGAACTGGGGATCTGAATTCAGGTCCTCAAGCTTCTGCAACTTGTACTCTTAGTCACTGGGCGTTCTCCCCAGCCCCTAACTCATTAAACCATGCCCATGCCCTTAGGTGGTTTCTGCCTTCAGCTTGTGTTCACCATGTTACACATTCCCACGGAGCTTGCCCACTTCTGGCCAACCAACTAGCTGCTACACAGCATCACCCCAGACATTCGAAGGTGGCACTTTAACTATCGGTGGCCCATGCAGACAAACAGTTCCTCCTCTACTCCCCAGCTGAGTCAACTGCACCTCAGTCTGTTACCCAGCCCGTCCTCCCTCAACCATCCAGTACTAGCGGTTTACACAGCTTTAACAGCATGGGTGTGGGTCACTGTCTGGTGAGGAAGTTTTTATTTGTACAGTTATTATAATGGTCTTGACAGTTAATGTTAATCTTGGTTGTCAATTTGATTGGACCTAGGATCAATTAAAAGACACCTCTCTCTAGTTGGGTCTACGAGGGTATTTCCAGGAAAGACTGACTGAAGGGGGAAGACCCTCCCAGAGCAGCAGCGCTCTGGCAGCAGCCCTGCCGGCCTTCGTGCCCTGCCAGTGAGAGCATCTGCTCTGCTGCTGCCATCAGCAGTCAACCTTCACTCAAGTCACTGGGGGACTAAGCCTCGGCCTCTGCCGTGTGCAGACAGCCACTGTTGAACTAAACAGTCCGTATTATACAAGGAAGCCAATCACAGATCCCTTTTATAATTTCCTCATTGCAAGAATCCTGTTCCTCTAGAGACCTGAATACAGCTGGATACCAAGAGAAAGTACTTCCGGCTTGTCAAAAGCCCTCCTGTCAGGCATGGCTAGGAAGCTCCAGCTGAAAGAAAAACAGTTCAATCCAAATAAAGAAAACTTCAGTAAGAACAGGGCTCGGGCAGCTCTTCTTCTGCCTACCCAGGAGCTAGGAAGTCTTTCTGGTGCCTACCTCTAAAAAAACCCTTACTATAGCTTACTTATTCTGTGTGCACATTAATGTGTAAATCAGAAGATAACCTGTGGAAGTCCGTTCTCTCCTTACACCATGTAGGATCCTCAGGTCCACAAGACTAAACTCAGGTTATAAGGTTTGATGGCAAGAGCCTTCCCCCATTGAACCACCTTGCCATGCCCTATCTGGTTTTCTTTTTTAGCTTTGTTGTTGTTTTTGAGTTTTATTTTAAATTATATGTATGCATGTGTACTATGAAGGAGTACACGAATGCGTGTACAACTGCCCAAAGAAACCAGAAGAGAGAATCACATTTCCTGGCATCCCTGAAGCTGCAGTTACAGGCAGCTGAGCCACCAGACTGATATGGGTGCTGGACAGCCAATGCAGGTCCTCTGAAAGAGCCATGATCTCTTCGGCTGCCCTGGTTTCCTAAAATTAAAACACAGTTGAGGCTGAGGCTATCCATAGTTGGTAGAGTGTTTGCCTAGCATGTACAAAGCCCTGGACTTGATCCCCAGCAGGACAGTACTGTGGATCACACCTGAAAGCCTGGCACTCAGGAACTAGAGGCAGGAAGATCAGAAGTCTAAATAATCCTCAGCTACACAGCAAACTGAAGGCCAGTCTGGGCTCCATGAGACCCTGTCTCAAAAAAATTAATGAAGAATAATTCTGGGAGCTGTGTATCTCAGTGGTAGAATGAATGTTTAGCATATGTGAGGCCCTAAGTTTAATCCACGGGTCATCAAAACAAAAACATAAACTAAAACCAGAGGCACAGTTTCTTGACATCTTCAATTCAAATACCTTTAATTTCCTGGTGGAGGTAGATTCCAGACATTGCCTGTACTTCACATTAGAGCCCCAGGAGTGGTCAGTGGTGTCTTGGTTAGTGTCACTATCACACAGCAGCACATGCTTACCACTCTCGGCTCCTTCACCCTCAAATAAACATTAGCAGTTAATTCTCCAGGAGGAGAGCTCAAACAGAAGCACACTAACTTACAAAGAGACCACAACAGTTTTATTGCTTTACAAGCCAGCAGCGAACACTTCTATACTCTCCAAGGGAATTACACCACCAGAAGGGACCCTTCACTCTGAGTGCAATTTCACTGCACTGTTAGAACTCAAGTTCAAGAGTTAGGGAGGTGCAGTGGCACTGGCGAGAGTCCCAGCTGCTTGGCAGGCTGAGGCAGGAGGAGGGCTTGAGCCCAGGAGGTTGAGACCAGTCTAGACAACACTACAGGTGGGACATCACACCCTCTGTCTCTAAATAGGAAAATCTAAAACGTTTGGCAAGAGCTTTAATGTATCCAACAGAACCCACACTTGAGCAACAAAGCAAGGACCTGTGGAACCTTGTCTCTAACTGAACGTGCAGCTGAAAAACCTACTCAGCCCAGCCTGTGCTAACACAGCATTTTTAACAACCTTCTGGACACTTTCAAGAGCCTAAACCTGTACTCAGGAGGTGGAAACAGAGGTGTGAGTCCCAGGCCAGCCTAGACTATTAGCAAATCTCTGTCTCAAAGGCAAACTAACAAAAAATAGCCTAATAACCTATTCTAACCCAGCAAAAAGAACCATGAAGAAAGCTGGTCTACATGCCCAACCATACAGAGCAATCACATCTCATCCCTGCTCCTTCCCTGTGACAGGAATTAAGGTTGGCCTCGCCTAACCCCACTGCAAAATGAGGGGCTGAACCTAGGCCTCGAACATGCTAGGAAGACACGGTCGCTGAAACACCCTAGTCTTCGAGGTTGTTTATGTCACAAGGTCTCACTCAATTAGCCAGGCAAGCCTTGAGGCCTGAATTTGCCATCCTCCTGCCTTAGCCTCCTCAGTAACTGGAGTACAGGCCTGCACTCTCAGGCCCCACTTTCCAGTCAGCCTTAAACCACCACCTGATAAAAGCCAGTGCCAAATATCCCATTGCACAAACAAGAAGCCCAAACTATTACCAAGCAAGAAAGGGGACATTCCTAAATACTTCCTATTACACTGGAAATACCAGCAGCTTCCTTTCACAGGGTACAAAAAGAAGTAGGGTATTTTTGTTCATTGGATTTTGGGCTTTTTGTTTTTTCAAGACCCAGGGATGGACCCAGGGCCTCACACCTGCCAGGCAAGTGCTCTACCACCGAGCTACATCACTAGCTGTGACTTTTAACAATTTCAATCCTGCCCCAAGAATGCCCAGATATGCATTCTTATACTATCTAAAGAGAAGGGTTGGAGAAGTTCACAAGGTTTATATGACTACCATGAACTACACATTTAAAAGGTACTGATAGCATCAAAACCTGAAATTTCTTATTCCAAAAAATACTACCAATCACATGGAATTTTTAAAGCCAAGTTTTACTTTCTTCCACACCAAATGGCACTGTTTTCTGTAAGAAGACACTCCTCCAGGTACAGCTAATGAATGAATGCACGAGGATGGCTTTCTACTCCCAGACCAGGTCTAGTGCCTGCTGGGAAAAGGTCTCAAGGCTTACGGCTACAGCACACAGGTGTTAGCTCCAGACAGGTGTGGAGACTACAATTGCTATGGCAGGTAGGATGTAAGGTGACCTCAGAAGACAAGGTGCTCTAAGCAAACAGGCATCACTTCAGAGAAGGTCTTTCTAAACTGGCCTTGCTGAGCTGGACTGTACAGCTCCATCTGCTGTATTCTCATGGCAGTGAAAGAATCAGGGCCTCTGATTTTCTCGGAAAAAAAAAACTAATTTACACGGCTTACAATAAAAATTAAGTTTTTATTGTAAAATAGACAAGGAAAATTAAGTTCCTTGTCTATTTTCACACTATATCCAGGCTAGGACTGGGAATGGAGCACTAACTCGGACCTAGAAAACATGGGTCACTTCTGAAGAATCACAAACAAGACAACAAACTTGTTAATCAGTACATCAACAGTCCAGTAAGCAAGAAAAAGACTTTTACCGAGACTGACATTTACACTTTCGACAAAATGGGAATACAACAAAGTACACAGCAAGTTCACTGAAACTTCAACAAAAAACCTATCGGTGGAAAGGGCTTTTATATATCCAAAAAGTATCTCAATTCTGATACGCACACCACACAGCTGGTTACGAAAATAAAGCGCAGTGTTTAGCAACTGGCGTGCTAACTACAGAAGAGGCACCGTGCTACCCTCCCTAGCAAAGGCTGGGTCGGCAAGGCCAGCGCAGGGAGAAGCTTCTATTTTTCACCACCAGCCGCTGCCGTCTCCTTATTAAAGCCACGGATGGAAAGGTCATAGACCACCTCCTCTACTTTCTTCACATCGTACTTCAGGCCGTCGTAGCGCTTTCTCAGCGAGTCGTTTTTCAGGTTGAGAAGGCGGAAGCCTGAATCCAGCTCGTTGATGAAAGTTGAGATGTGAAGGGGCCGAGAGTAGTCCCCAGCCGTCACACTGTTGACAGACAGCCGCGACTGCACGGGAGAAATCGAGGCATCACTGTGTGGTTTCTCCCTTGGCACCTCCTCCCAGTAACCGCTAGAACCTCAAATCTAGACACCTACACTGAACTGGTGCTCTGCATTCATGTACATGTTAAGCACAGAACCCACTAAAACTTGTCTTGTGATTTCCATGCAGACTCCATGGCACATGCACGCACACAAACACAATAAACATGATTTTTTCTTCCAAAAAAAAGGTGGCCAGCATAAGGAATGACAGCTGTCCTCGGGCCTCCACATGGACATTCACAGATGTGCACCTGCACACACAGGACCATGCCCAACACCCACACTTCTTACCAGCTCACTGGCAAGAATTAAAACTCCTGAGAGATAATCTTCCACATCCAAATGAAATCCTTTTTCCCGATCTGGTTCAACTAAAAAACACATCAGAATAAAAAAAGATGATATAAAGGCAATTTAAGTAGAAGAATATAAAGATACACACATATACAACTAAATGAAGAGATGAAAATCTTTTCTAGCTTCTTAGGGTGTTCCCACCCTTACCAACTCTACAGATACTACTGCATGCAGCTCATTCTGGCCTCCCAGCTTGATGACCTTGGTTCAATACTGGGAACTGACTGACGGGACAGAAGGGAAACCAGCACCCAAGCTGTCCTCTGACCTCCACATGAGCATGTTCTGTGCACACACACAAATAATTCACTGCAGTTATTGACCTCACACACGCACGCACACACACTCGCAAACACAGAAGATAGTCGTCCCCCCCCACACCAAAACCTAAGCTAATATACAGGACTCTACAGATCACATGGAGGCACTTACTGCCAAGAATCTCCGTAACCGCCTCTCGAGTCACCAGGGTCTCTGTTTCCAAATACACTACAAATGCCGCCAGGAAGACAAGGCGCTGGAGCACAAACCGCCAGTGCTCGTGAAACCTGCAGCAAAGGTACAGCAGGTACCAAGCTAAGGACTGCCATAAGGACACACCCAATATGGCTCAACCCAGTGGATTAGAAATGGCGTTCTTCTACAAACAAAATCTGTGTGCAAATCCAATATATAAAACAGACAGAAGACATTCAGCACTCAGATACATTAAATAGATTTGGTATAAGTTTGATACGTTCAGATTTATATTTACTTGTAAGTTTAATCAACTAGTAATGTTGATAAAAAAGTAATGGTTTCCTTGTAAATTGTTTGAAAATAAATATTAGAAAATATGAAAATGCAGCTGGGCTGTGGTGGCTCATGCCTTTAATCCCAGCACTCAGGAGGAAGAGGAAGGTGAATCCCTGTGAGTTCAAGGGATCCAATTTTTTATTAATATAAAAATTAAAACTGAAGAGGGCTCAGGTGGTATAGTGTTTGCCCTGGGCTCTAGTCCACACACAGTATAAACCAGGAATGGTGGCACACTTTGTAATCCCAGCACTCAGGAGGTAAAGGCAGGAAGGTAAGATGTTCAAGGCCATCATCCTTTACTACATACCAAGTCTGAGGCCCGCATAGGCTAAAATGAAAGGAAAGGAAGGGGAGAGGAGGGGGAGGAATGTTGCAATTAAATTACAATCTCAAAAAATATTTTTTTTAAAGTAATGGTTTCCTTGTAAATTGTTTGAAAGTAAATATTAGAAAATATGAAAATGCAGCCAGGCTGTGGTGGCGCATGCCTTTAATCCCAGCACTCGGGAGGAAGAGGAAGGTGAATCCCTGTGAGTTCGAGGCCAGCCTGGTCTACAAGAGCTAGTTCTAGGACAGCTAGAACTGTTACACAGGGAAACCCTATCTCGAAAAACCAAAAAAAAATGAAAATGCTAGTTTTACTGCCATTATTATCAACATAATCCTTGTGGTTCCTTCTACAAGACTTTTACCTATTCATATGAAATCATCCAGCACCTTTAGAGCCTGATGTTACAAATAGTGCCCGTTTTCTTACAGACCTGTAGTACTGCTCGGCGGGGAACTTGGTCTTCAGAGATGTCAGATGCGTCTTCACTGTACCAAAATGTTCTCGTGCTTTCAAGCACCTCTTTGGAACTGGTCAGAAAAGATAGTCATGTTTAATAATGAAAAACTTACCGAACTGCAAACACAGTCCTTGCTTAATAATCTAAGTAGTCTACCTGGACACGAAACAACTGAAAACCAGAGACTAGTATCCCTCAGCATCTACTCCTACCTGTTCTCCGATACCTGACTGTTGCTGCCTCATGGCAATTCTCAGACTGATGAACTCTACATCACTACGTAAATGACTTGCCTTAGAAATCTGCAAGCTGTTACCACACAACTCCATCAGAAAACCATCTCAGCTCTTAGCTACCTGGCTGCATCTTACAACAGAGATCTGCCTGCCTCTGCCACCCAAGTGCTGGGATTAAAGGCATGTGCCACCACCGCCCAGCTAGATTTACAAGGTTTTTAAGCAGCTGTAATTAATGCCAGTAGAATGTCACAGCAACAAACATCCTTATTTAAACCACACTATGCACAAGTTGAAAAGCAATCAAAATACCAACAATATGACAAATCCATAAAATGATCAAATCACTACGCTCCAATTTTTACTACTATAAAAAAAGCATAATGGACATTTTACACAATAAAATGACATGGATGTATTGGGTATATCTTCTTAATGGAAAATGATTTAGAGACTGGTAGATTGCACAAAAATCTTCAAAAGGAAAGTAAAGCACTTACTGTCCTGAAACCCCGTACCCTGATGGACCCCTTGAAGCAGGGTCAAAATCTCTCGAGCAGTTTGTTCTAAACTCTGTACAACTTTTCGAATTTCCTAGAGAATTAAAAATAAAAGTTAGATAAGGTCAGTGTAATCGTTACCAGAGACACATATAAACAAGCTACCACAACCTCACATGCAGGCACAGCCCTCAGGACCTTAACAAGAAAGTCCTCTTAAGGCGTGAACCCACACTCTTCCGCAGACTTCTTCTTGTCACTAAAAGCTTTAGAGTCCTCAGGGGGCCAGAAGAGAAAAACAGCCACCTGACCAAGCACCCATCTTAGACACTTGAAAAATGAACAGTCAGCAATGTGAATGTTGTCTATAGAACAAAGACTTGTTGAGTGCTTTTCATTCATTCATACACACACTTATTAAGCACATTTAGTGACAGGCAATAGCAACCGTTGAAGAAGCAAGCAATCCTTTTTGGCAATTTAACAAACAGGACACGTAAACATTTTTTTAATTTTTCGTGATTTTAAAAGCTAGCAGAAAAGCAATCCTTTACGTTTTAAGGTCAAGACGAGAATTACAAATTGTTCTCGTGGTGACACCCGTTTCTGTAATATCAGCACTAAGGACGCTAAAGGTTAGAGCTTCAAGTTCGAGGCCACACAGGGTCTCCGGTACAAAAGGAAAGAGTCAGCGAAAGCAGGAGATAAATTCCAGCAAAAGCAGACAGTACAATACCTGAAGCACTAGAGGAATGAAACAGTAAATTTGAACATACACACAGTAACAAGTGTAAAATGAGATCAGGGAGAGAGACCTTATGAGCCACAGCAGCATCTAGATTTTTGTTTTAATTCTATGTGGGACGAAAAGCTAAAGGAGAGTTTGGTTTTGTCTGTTTTTAAGAAAAGATAGTAAGTACTTAAAAAAATACCAGCAACCAGTACAGGAAAGGTGTACTGAATGATAGCCCCGGGCGTTAAGGAAGCCTGGGACTGGAATGCTGAAACAGTGGTATTTCAAAGTGGCAGGAAGGAAAAGTGACATTCAAAGAGGCAGATGATGCTGAGGAGCAACAAGAGAAGTCGAATCCGGAACCGAGAGGCGGCCTAACCTGAACCCATCGGACCCGAAAACAAGAGACCGAGCAGGGCGGGACAAAGTAGCCCAGCCTGGCAGGGAAAAGGGAAAAAGGTGGGGAGGCTCGCCTCTCGGATGTCCTGCTCGGCAGCCAAAAAGCCCTGCAGCTCCACGAAGATCTCGCTCACAGACATGGCGCCGGCCGCCCAACAACCAGCCAGCGCCGGAGCCCCGCCGAAG
>LOJH01044147.1:755-13849 GCA_001685095.1 Ellobius talpinus | reverse complement strand
TACACGCAGACAGAATATTGTATACATAATAAATAAATAAATATTTTTTAAAAAGAAACAAATAAAATAAAGAACAATTCCGTTGCTACTTTCAGGTGGCAGCTGACATTGTTATTGTGATGTTCCAAAACATTTGGTCGTTGTCGTTATTTATAGGTCAAGTCCTTCACTCAAATTCAGTACCATCAGAGAAAAAAAATGACAAAAGTCAAAAATGTATTCTGTAAATTAAAAGCTGTACTTTTTAAAGTCAACCCAACAATATCTGTACCCTTTTAACCATCCTGGGGCCAGGGTGACAGCAATGGCAGTTATTCCTTTCTGGAGAGAAATTTCACATTTAAAACAAAGGCCTGCAGTCCTTCCAAGACTAAGCTCTTGCATTCAAATATGCTCAGCTTTGTTCAGATCAATGTCTTATCTCACTTCTGCACAAATTACTCCCTGGATCTAGCATGGTAGTAACTCAAGGTCACCATAGAGTTCTTCTTTACAAATGAAAATGGAGTCTTTAACTCTATAGTCATAATTTCATTTCTGGATTTCCAAATATATCATTGGGAACACATACACACAGAAACACAAACACACATGCACACACACAAACACATACATACACACACACACTTTTCCATCATGTTGAGAATTCTCCAAAACAAGCACTAATATATGGTCACAACCTAGTCTATTAGCTACTGACACTGTTTGGAATCTTGCTGGATTTGTTCCTATCTGAGTCAGATTTCCCTGAGTCAATGCTTGTCCAGAAAATAACTTGAGATAAGCTTTCCATTCTCACTGTCAAACCAGCCTGAGAATGCCAATAGCATTCCTCAACCCGGCTGCTTGGAAGAATCAGGGGCACTGGGCTCTGAAGAGAGAGGAAAAGGAAAGCTGGAAGCAGAATCCCTTTCCTTGCTCATTCATTGTCTCTTCATTAACGGAGCCCCTGCAGTGGTTCTGTGTGGTTGAAAGTAAGACTTCAGGGCTGGTGTTGGCACCCAACATGGGCGTCAGATGAAATTAATTCATCTTATCAATAAAAACCAGGAGTCTGATATTGGGATAAAACCTGGAAGATTGGAGAAGCAGAAGAGCCGCCATAGTCCTGTCCTACCTTTCTCAATCCTCTGACCAAAAGGGCAAGATCCTGTTTCAACTCCACCTTCTGACTCCAAACAAGCTTTATTTGTCAGAACACAAGGAAAATATCACACAACGCACTGCGGTAGTGCCCATCCTTAATTCATTACACTAGAGGCAGAGGCAGGTGGATCTCTGTAAGTTAGAGGCCAGCCTGGTCTACATAGCAAGTTCGAGGATAGCCAGGACTATACAGTAAAACTATCTCAAAAACACTAAGGATCAGTGTCAGTCCTCCTGGGTCCAGATGCTGCCTAGTCTCTGTTGCCTTGTTCAGGTCATTTACTGTGGGTAGTTTGAATGAAAATGGACCCCATGGGCTCATAGACACTAGCACTATTAGGGGATGAGCTTTTGTTGGAGTGGGTATGGCCTTGTTGGAGAAAGTGTGTCACTGGGGGCAGGCTTTGAGGTTTCAGAAGCCTGAGCCATGCCCAGTGTCACTCTCTCTCTTCCTACTGCCTGCCTATCTGGATGTAGAACTCTCACCAGTGTAGGATTCTCTAACACCATGTCTGCTTGTGTGCAACCATCCCCCTTGCCTTGATGGCAATGGACTAGACCTCTGAACTATAAGCCTACCCCAATTAAATGCTTCCCTTTCTATAAGAGTTGCCATGGCTATATTGTCTCTTCACATCAACAGGACACTAAGACACTCAGTTTGAGCCACACGTTGCTTCTCTGTAAAGCACCATAATAAAGCTGCCTCATGAAGCTGTCGTGAGTCTTCTATGTGATTGTATATGCAGTGTCAGAAGCCAGGTCAGAAAGCTGCAGCTTCCCTACACTCTAGCTTGGCTCTGGGGATGAAAGCTACATGTGTATGCTGCACTGTGTCCTGAAACAACCCAGCAGGTACACTGGGAATTACAGCAAGAGTGTCCACAGTTCTGTGAAGCCAAGGATCCTCTGAGCAAGTGACTCTTTACCCCAAACCACTTCACATGCTAACCTCAGAATATCTTGTCCCATTTGGGCTTTTGGCATGGGCCTCTTCTCTTTGCCTAGAGGACACTCTTTACCTCATTTTTTTCGAATTTTTTGAACAAATACACTTTTTCACCACTTTCTTTTACAGACAAAGCCTGCTTTGAGTGTTGTGAATTCTCCTCCTCATTGCTTTTACTCTTGTTCCAGGCACAAACATTTCTCATCTGGACATTTCTCATCCAAAGTTTTCTAAGTAGCCATCCCATTTCCTCTCTCTGAGACATACCTATGTATTCTATAGTCCATCCTTCTGCTTAACATAATCTAGAAGCTCACTATTGTATTTTTATCAAAAACCAAGACCATTGGTATAAGGTGGGAAAGACCATTAAATCAGTTTATTTAAATCCTTCCTTCCTTTCCATAGTAATGGGACTATACCAAGCTAGAGACTCAGCCCTCCCTTGAAGCTACATGTGGCCAGTGTTTATTTACCTATTGCTAAATCACAAATCACCCTGAAAGGTATTGTTCTAATAATTAATTCTTATTTATAAAGTTAATTATTTAATCAACACTAATGTATTGTCATGGAATTGTTTCTATAACACACACTAAATTAAATAAAGTAAAAAAAAAACCACTTTGCTAAATTTGCCTGTGAGGCTGGGAAGAAAGCTCAGTCACTAAAGTCCTGAGCTTGGCCCCAGAAACCCACATAAAATGCTAGACAATGATAGCATGATTAAAATCATAGCACCTGGGAGATGGAGACAAGCCGGTCTCTGGGGCTCGCTGCCCGGACAGTCTGACCAACTTGGTGCTCCAGGCCTGAGACCCTGCTTCAGAAAACAAGGTATATGTCATCTGAAGAATGACCTCCACACAGACATGCACACGTGTCCACACGCACACATGAACACTCACACCTCTCCATTTCCACCTGCAGCCAGACACCCACGCCTTTGCGTTATCAGACACCCAAGCCCATCCCCCAGTACCCTCTTTCAGAGCCCCACATGTAGCCCATGCTTGAGTCACGGTTGCACAGTCTAAGGTCCTGCAAACGGTTCCTGGTTGGCCACGAAAGGTTTCCCCATCAAGGCTTTTGTGCCATGCAGCTTATCCACCTGGAATGCCCATCCGTCACTCTCCCTAAGAGATGGCATGTCCCCTTCAAAGTGTCTTTCAAGGGTTGCCTTCATGAGCATCTCCCCTTTAGGCACTGCAATATACGTTTTGGCATCTACAAAGTCCATGCTAGTGAACCAGTGAATCATACAATCAAGTCACACACACACACGCACACACACACAAACACACACACAGCATTTCACAATGTTTTAAACAAGTTTAGGGCTTTGTGTTGGGCTGCCTTTGTAGCTATCCCTGGCTACACATGGTCACACGGTCCATATGCCACTGGTGAGACACTCTGCCTGCACTCACTCCTTGTCGGTATTGTGGAAGCTCACGTTTTTAACTTATCCCAACAAGGAATAGTTTTTGTTTATGAATCTATACTCCCCCCAAAGCTTTTTTTGAACATGGGTAATGAGCAATCCAGGTTTCTCCTTGTCAAATAGTTAAACTTGGTATTTTGGTAGGAAAAGAGTTACCTGGGCAGGTTTGCCTAACAAGCACACGGACCTGAGCTTGACTCCCAGAACCCACCTAAAACAGCCAGGCGGGATGTGTTTGTGTTCCCAGTGCTGAGGGGACGGAGAGGTGGAGAACAGTGACTCTCTGGGGCTTGCTGGCCAGCCATCCTGGACTATTCAGCTAGCATCAAGCAAACCACAGGGAGGAACTGTCTCAGAGAACAGACGAAAGATGACTTCAAAGAAATAGCACTGGGTTTGACTTCCAGTATGTGTTTTTAAAATAATGTGTTTTATTATGTAATTTAGGAGTGAGTGGAGTATGTTCTGGGGGAATAATGGTTTTCCTGGATGTCTGCATTTAGACTTTGATTTGTAATTCAGTCCACAATGGTGATTTTGTGCTTAATTTTGTGCTGCCTATGACAGAAAAGGGCCACTAGGGGGCGCATTTGTTACATGCATTTCTTTGTCAATGGTCGATTAGGGTAAACTTAGTTTTGAACATAAGAAGGAACTAATGTCAACATTTGTTTAATCATTCTGATTTTTCAAAACTAAATAAAAAATAAAGCTGTTATTCTTTATGGTTTTTTCTTCACAGTGTTCAAAGTCTGCTCAGATGCTCATACCTGCGACATCTGAAGAAATCGATTCCTCATTCTCCCCTCACTCCAGCGAATTCATCATTTAATAAACATTATCTTCGAGTCTCTGCAAAAGTCACTTTGGAAAACAAAATTTTCAACCATGTACGCAGTGGCATGTTCCAGAATTTAAAGATTCAGAATAGTAGGATAGACTATATATCTTCATTACTCTATTTACATTCAAATAAAAAAGGGAGATGTCTCTTTTTTAATTTAAATTTTTTTCATTTTACATACCAACCCCAGTTTCCATCCCTCTCCTCCTCCCCCCACTGTCCCATCCCCCATCCACTTCTCAGAGGGAGTAAGCTCTCCCTTGGGGAGTCAACAAAGTCTGGCCTACCAAGTTGAAAGAGGACCAAGGCCCTCTTGCTATATCAAATCTGAGCAAGGTGTCCCAGCATAGGGAATGGACTCCATAAAGCCAGCTCATGCACCTGGGACAAGTCCTGGTCTCACTGTCAGAGACCCCCACACACACACCCTGCAACAGATCAAGTCACACAGCTGTCACCCACATTCAGAGGGCCTAGTTAGGTCCCATGCAGGTTCCCCAACTGACCACCCATAGTCTGTGAGCTCCCACTAGATCGGGTCAGCTGTCTCTGTGGTTTTCCCCATCATGATCATGGGATCATTTGATCCCTCCTCCCTCTCTTTGACTGGACTCCAGGAGCTTGGCCCAGTGCTTGGCTGTAGACAACTGCATCTGCTTCCATTAGTTACTGGATGCAGGTTCTTTAATGACCATTAGGGTAGTCACTAATCTGATCACAGGGGAAGGCCAGTTCAGGCACCATCTCCACTATTGCTAGGAGTCTTAGCTGGGGCCATCCTTGTAGACGCCTGGAAATTTCCCTAGCACCAGGTTTCCCCCTAACCCCATAATGGTTCCTTCTATCAAGGTATCTTTTATTGCTCTCCCACTGTCCCTCCTCCAACTTGGTCATCTTGATCCCTCGTGTTCCCATCCCCCATCCCTTCTAATCCCCCTCCTCTCAGTTTATCCAGGAGGAGAGAGGTCTCTTTACGGATGTTACAGAGGTGATCAATGCAGTTGATTACTGCATGTGTCATTGTTTTTTCTATGACGGAGACAGCAGCAAAAGAATAATGTGGAAACAGCTGAACTCATACAAGTCGGCCAGGCCTCAGGATGGAGAAAGACTGGCAGAAAGGCTACATCCATGGACATTGAAAATAACAGCACACACATCGGCTATTGAAGTTCATCTGCTCAGCAGAAGCCAGTCCTGAGGAAAGTAGACACCATAATTAAAGGTGGGCTGGAGGGAACCTCCGTGATCTTCCTGCTGAAAGTTTTCAAAGAAAGCAGACCTCTTACTAGTTGAGAGACAAAGAGGCAGAGGCAGAAGCTGAGGCCTTTGTGATGGCTGTTCTTGGTTGTCACCCTGAGTATATATGGACTTAATTCCCACAAATAAAGGGCCCACCTGTGAGGGATTTCTAATTAATTTGAAGTGAGAAGATCTTCTATCCCATATCATTGAGGTAGGAAGGCACACCATTAATCCAAATTCTTAATCCATATCTAATCTGATGGAATCTTATGTAAACACCTGGAAGAAGGAAGCTTTTGCTCCTTGCCTGCCTGCCCTCACCTTGCTGGCAAGTTCATTCATTCCTTCACCAGTTTTAGCGCCTGCTTCTTTGGGGTTCCAGTGTATGTTGAAGACCAGTTAAGACATCCAGCCTCACGGATTTGAGCAACTACTGTACCGGATTCTTGGGCTTTCCGTTCATAACCAGCTATTGTTGGATTAGCTGGATTAGAATTAATCATTCCAATAAATCCTCTTTCTCTATATATAGAGATATTCATTCCATAAGTTCTGTTACTCTAGAGATCCCTGACTAACACAGGCCCCATTAAGTCCAGGACCCTCAAAGCCGGAGCCACCCTACCTTCAAGTAGAAGCAAACAGACATCCTATCTGGAAGAAAGTTTCCCATTTGTGTCCTGGGACTTTCCAGAAATTAAATCCAACTATATATGACCTCATCATCAAAGGTCAACAAACACGTAGGATAAAACCCCATGAGACAAAGCCATCAGAAGCAAAATATAAGGCAGCTTAAAATGCTGTTTGAACAAATTAAAGATGAGATAAAATTAACCAAAGTAAAATATAGCAAACAGTTCTGAAAAACTAAGATATGAAAGAAAGGTTTAAAAGTGTTAAATACGGAACTGAAATACCCAACATCTGCCTAATCAGAATTCTGGGAAGTTAGTATAGAACAACAGGAAGCCTAGGAATGTTGCAGGACTGAGCCCACTTTCCTCAAAGACCCGAATCTCTATATATCAGAAAGCACAATGTGCCAGGTGAGGTAGAGCATGCATGTAATACCTCACATTATGTAAGGTATGCGCTAAGGCATGCCACATGCATAGTACCTTAAATTTTAGGGGTACAAGCTAAGGCGTGTCACATGCATAGAACCTTGAATATGTATTGGTGCAGCCTAAGATGAAACACCACACTGACTCCAAGTTCAAGTGAGTTCAGGAAGATGAATTTTACTCTTCATCATGCACAAAAAAGATAAATAAAGAGTTTCCTGTCATTAAACAATTCTGCTGCTCAATGAGACTCGGAGGCAAGGATCACCTACCTTAAGCCTATCCCATTGTGTGTCCCTGACAATGTTCCAGTGGCCATTGATTTCCAGTCAGTATGAACACACTGTCTTTTTTAAAAAAAAAAAATAATTTGTTTACTTTGATTTCATGTGAATTTTGTGCTTTTCTTGAATGTATGTCTGTGTGAAGTGTCAGATTCCCCTGGAGGTGGAGTTACAGGCAGTTATGAACTGCCATGTGGATACTGGGAACTGAACCCAGCTTCTCAGGAAGAGCAACCAGTGCTCTTAACCCCAAATGCACTGTTTTTTAAAGAAAGAGTAGAGAGATTATGTGCACCATTTTGAGAAGAAACTTGTCCAATATTTGACAGCCTGGTAGAGCAACAAATCAGATATGAAAAATGGAAGGGATACAAATGGAAAAATAGCATTTTCCATCCCGTCATATTGCGTCCTAGGGATCTTCTTAAGTAGACAAGCCCCGTGCCATCAACAAACCGCAGAAGTAACAGAGAGAGACTTCCAGAGCTAAACCATATAAGGCAGGTAGCTTCCTTCTTGATCTGTTAGACTATGGGCCCTTGGGGAAACTAGGTACATGTTCTGAGGCCACTCACATATCTCATTAGAACTACATATGTGGATGTAACTCAGGCTTAGAATATACAAGGCCCTGGCCAGCAGAAGAAAGAAAAGAAGGAAGAGAAGAAGGAAGGAAAAGAAAATATAAACAACCCCTAGACTAAGTAGAACGGAAAAGATAAAGACAAAAGTGTGTTGGTAAAACATGAAATATAGCACAGTGTGGAGACGCTGGGTAGTGGAGGCAAGAGGAAAAGTTCAAGGTCGCCCTTGGCTGAGGCTAGCCTGTGCTGCTTGACACCCTGTCTCCAAAAGCCAAAACCACTACAAGAAAATACTACAAGCACATGTGTGTTAACCAATTGCACCAATGGAATGGACAGATTCTTAGAAAGACACAATTACACTGAATCGAGAAAAGAAAAGGTAGAGATCAATAAACAAAAAGGCAAACACGAAGTGTCAGACCCCGACGACACCCCTAGAAAATTCAAATTTTCAAATGAAAATTAACAGCAAGCAGGATCTAGTGACACACGTGTGTGTAACTCGGGCTCTTCAGAAGGTCGAGGTTCAAGGTCACAGATCCAAATCCTGTTTGGATTACAGAGAAAATTCAAGGCCAATACAGGCAACTTAGCCAGACCCTGCGTCAGAGCGAAATAAAAGATTTAAGAGGGCTTGAATACAGCTCAGTGGTAGACAACCTAGGTACAATCCCCAAGTCCAAAGCCTTGCCACAAACCTTTTTTCTTAGTTGGTTAGTTGGCTTTTCAAGACAAGGTTTCTCTGTGTAGCCCTGGCTGTCCTGGAACTCACTCTGCAGACCAGGCTGGCCTCGAACGCAGAGATCTGCCTGCCTCTGCCTCCCAAGAGCTGGGATTACTGTAAGACCTCCAAGTCTAGTTGGACGAGGTGCTTTCCACAAGGCTACTCTTCGTGATTACTATTCTACAAGTGTTCTCAGGGGGTTTACCAGGAGCAAAAAATTATTATTATTTGCTAGTAAATAAACTATGTATGATGAGAACCAGCACCCTGGTCAGAATAGGAAATTAGAAATAAGCAAAGGAGAGACGCAAGGAAGCCCCTGCGTTGGCGTCAGCGGTGTCAGTGTGACCTCGAGCTCATTCATGTTCATATATACGTGTGTATTAGGATCTATGACCTTATCTTTATCAACCTGTACATTTGTATCTCTCTGTACACAGATATATAAATGGAGAAATAAGATGCAGATGTGTGTGTGTGTTCTGTTGCCTACGTGTAATGACACCTCAGTAGCAACAAACACTCATTTGATGGTCGCGTTTTGGATTTTAAATGCCACTCAGCTATATAAGAAATCTGGATTCTTTACAGGAATGATCTGTTCTAGGCCTCATACGATGGAAGTATAATTTATGCACATTTAGCCTAGAGCATATTGTGACACTGAAATGTAAGAAAGAAATAATAGAAAGGCATCCCCCAAAGGAGCTCATTGCAAAAACAGGAAAAAATGGGTGACCCAGTAAATAGTAATATCACCCAAGATAAAATATTCACAGCCAGGACTCAAGTCTTAGACAAATAAATGAGCGAATAAGTTGAAGGGAATGGAAAATGCTTTCCCACAGAATTCTAATTAATAAATGAAAAAAATGAAAAAACCCAAAGTCATCAGAACACTAGTTATTTCTGAAGGCAAGGGACAAATATTAGAACTATCAGGCTTCTTGGCACAGTCTCAAATTAGCTTACTATTTATAGTAATCATTTTAATGCATCCAAAATTCTTTAATATTTCTCCATCCAGATGCAGAATTTGGTCTCCTTACCTGAAGTGTGATCTAGACTTAATGATTTGCTATAAAAATAAAATATGAAAACAGAAAATCTTTACCTAAGAGATCTGTCAGACATCATCTAAACAAGTGGCCCAAATTAGTGTAGCTGGTCATAAATACGTGGCTGATACTCATCCTGGACATCATGGCTCAGTACCACTGTGATGTTCTTTGCCCAGCCTGTTACCTCCATCCGGTCATGAGAATACTTCGTTAAAATGAGAAGCCAGCAAAGTCCTGTAAGAAGTGTTTTCATGATACTTTCATCTCTTCTGTAAGTCTAAGTTATTTCCAGATAAAATGTTCAAAATGCAAATTATGTGTACATATAATTCAATATGCTAAGATAGGGGAAGACAATAATGAAAGATTGGCAGAAGCCAAGGGGGAGCCTGACGCAAAAGAGGGCATAGTGTATGTTTCTAGTTATACAAAGTGCTAGATGGGCAAAACCAGGAACAACCAAATTTTCCTTGTGGTGTCCCCAAATAGAGAGACTAAGCAAAAGGATGGGGTGGGGAGGGATGTTCTGGAATAATGGAATATCCCATGTCTGAATGGGTGTTTACATTCACAGAATCTCATAAAGTCCTACTTTCAAGGTGAGTTCATCATATGTGGATTTTACCTCCAAACACGCTGCGTTAAAAGAAAGATTATGAAGTGGAGAAATGAACGTAGAAAGAATTATTCATGAAACTTACAGGACATAGACCAACAGCCCTACATTGATCAGGAAAGGATGCAAGAACAGACAATTGTCCGTTAAAGCTTTGAAAATGACCACAATACCCCAATTAAGTCCAAAGCTCTGAGCACTCAAACTGGGACATGGCCCACATTTCCAGTAAAATGTGGGTGACAGCAGGCTGTTCCTACCTCTCCAGCTGGTTCTGGCCTTACGTATATTTGCGATTAACTTGCAGTGGTAAATCGCTAATAAACATTCAGAGCCCCAGCACCAGCCAAGGGCTCACTCTGAAGTTCAAGTCATTACTGTCCTCTGCTAAGAAGCACTTGAAGACATACATGCTGTGTTCTCCAAAGTAACAGGTGAGCTGATCCCCCAAAATGAGACTGGGCAAGGTCATTTAAGGGGTTCATTCAAATGCTACTTGATATCACCCTATCCACACATCCAGCCCAAAACAAGAATCTTGGGTGGCTTCCAAACCATTGACAGGGTAAACTAGATGAGAAGAAAAGCAATGGAGAGGAGATGTGAAAATTCAGCTGTCCTTGCAACCTTTTGCTTGGATCATGAGCAATAACAGACTAGGGGAATGAAAAGAAGATGAACCTGGTTTGGGCAATGGACTCTGGGTTGAGGTCTTGGACATAGCCTTGCTCTGAAAAAAAAAGATGAATTCAGGCCTCCTGCCTTGGTGATTGAACTTGAACAGTAATGATAGGCACATTCATCTCTGGTTGATAAAACTTTTATGTTAGATTATTTATCCCACTTTCCCCTCAAAGTTTGGGGGTCTGTATTCTCCCACCACCTCAGGATTCTTGCAACAAGCTCTTCTGGAAATAATGCAACATTAATCAGAATCAGCTTCCCAGGGTCTCAGTCAGTGTTCTTGAGAGATGAGGTAGACAAATGAGTGTTGCTGCTGCTGTTGCTGCTGCTGCTGTTGCTGCTGCTGCTGTTGCTGCTGCTGCTGCTGCTGTTGCTGCTGCTGCTGCTGTTGCTGCTGCTGCTGCTGTTGCTGCTGCTGCTGTTGTTGCTGCTGTTGCTGCTGCTTTTGCTGCTGCTGCGGTGGCTCTAAGTAGTTTCCTAGCTGGGCAATATGATGCCCTACTATAATCGCAGGACCTGGACTTGGGAGGTAAGAGGCAGGAAGAATGGAAGAACAGCCCGGGCTGTACAACAAATTGAAAGTCTAAGATCCTGACCCATAAAACCACAGACTGGGAAGGTGACTGATTAGTAGAGCACGTGTCTATCTAGTATGTGCAAGGGAATAGATTGAACCCCCAATGCCATTAAATAGCACACATATGCACATATGCATGCACACACACACGCGCGTGCGCGCGAGTGCGTGCGAGTGCCTTTTTTTCTATTGAGAAGTCATTTGTTAGTCTGATGGATTTTCCTTTATATGTGACTTGTGGATTTTCTCTTTCAGCTTTCAATACCCTTTCTTTGCTCTGTGTATTTATTGTTTTAATCACAATTTATCATGGGGAGTTACCCCCTCAACTACCTTTGGGTGCCACACTGTTGATTAAAAAAAAGCTTCAGGAAGATTCCCACATCCCTCCTGAGTTAGGTGAGCAGGATGTGCAATTGAATTTGAGCATTTCAATGGTTTTTAAAGCTGCTAGCATAAAGTTACCTTAAGCAAAGCTACTGAACTATATGAACCAGATGTCAAAAATGAAAATGTGATGGGAACTCGTGAGCCAACTCTCAACAAAGTCTTATGGTTCTTTGCTTTCTGCTTCCTTAACAGAACTGCTAATGGCTGCCACAAAGCACATGCATTGCTACCACTGTGAGTGATAAGTGGTCTCAGGCCAATGCTGCCATCACAATGTAACTCTGAGAAAAATATAGATATCTCAATAGTCGTCTGTTCCCAAAGGCTGAAATCAGCTTGCCTCAGTTAGACGCATTTGCCAATGATGCCTTCCAAAACACCCTAAGCAAAGAAGGCAAAGAGCAGGAGCTTAGGAAAAGGCACAAAGTGATAATGGGGAGCAATGGGGAGCAGACTATAGAGGGATTCCTGGCAGGACCGTCCGGCGGCTCGTGCTGCAGGTCACTCTGTCTCCTCCAGTTCCACCATCTCACTTCTCCATCTTCCCCACCAGCACATAGCATTTCTAAGCCTCTCCCATCTTTCAACACCCCTCCTTGATTACGTCCAACCCTCTCTCTCTCACCGTTACCTTAGTCCTTCATTCCCAAACTGCTTTCTTAAGGCAGCTGACTCTGACCGTGTCTACTTTCTCACCCCAGTCGGTTTTTCCCAATTACAAGCCAGACTCCGTCATCGCCTCCCCCTCCCCACTTATAAACAGCCATTATCTAAGACTATCTTGTTGCTAGATCCAACAGGCAAGTATTTGTCAACCTCTGTGTGTTAGCCTTCCCAAAAGCATTTGGCTTTCCTGTTATCTCCTCCTGCTTGAGATGCTCTGCCATTGCATCACAGGGCATTCCTACCTCCTGGTCTCCCTGCTCAGCTCTCTGACTGCTCTGCCTTCCTTACCTCTGCTTTGACCTCCCCCATCCAGCCCATGGTTACAACAGAGCTTAGTTCTAATTCTCCAAGTTCTCACGTGCACTCGTGTTCCAGCCTTTCATGAAGAACTGAAGTGATCCATCTGTGTGTCCTGCCTGCAGCTCTCCTAATACCCCCCAAAGCAGCGTGTTGCTCAACCTATATCCCAAACAAAACCCTTTAAAAACATCCACTACTACATCTCAACCTAAAGTCTCCATCTTTGCGCTCCATCTTTGGAGCACAAACAGCACAGCCTATCAGAAAGCTAGGAGTCCTTCTGGACTGTCTTCCCCCATCACCTCTCCTAGCAAGTCTCATAGAGCCTAAGCATCACTCAGGCTCCATCTCTGGCTCTGCTGTCATTGCTATAATTAGAACGTTTTTTCCACTCTCCTTCAAACTACTGATGAGCCTCCAAACAGCACTGGGCTTGCTCTGCTTTTGCCCCTTTTCCATCAGTAAAGTCTAAGTACCTGTCTGACGGTGCTGAAAACCCTGCTCAAATGC
>LOJH01044145.1:0-13850 GCA_001685095.1 Ellobius talpinus | reverse complement strand
TCACTCAATATGACGTTTTCTAGATCCATCCATTTGCTTGCAAATTTCAAGATGCTGGCCTTTTTTCTGCTGTGTAGTACTCCGTTCTGTAAATGTACCACATCTTCTTTATCCATTCTTCAGTCGAGGGGCATTAAGGTTCTGGCTATGATAAACAGTGCTGCTGTGAACATAGTCGAGCCATGATTGGATTGCTCAATTTCTTTTTGTCATTTTTCTGAAGTAGTTATTTTTAAAATTCTAATAACTATTTATTGTTGAACCAGAGTCACATTCTAGAATAAAACCTTAAAATATGTGCTATGTGGTTTATTTATATATGTTTTAAAATATTTTATGTATAATTATATATACACACAGTTCAAAAATTCACTAAATTCCTTCCTGCCTGCCTTCCTTTTCCTTTTCTTCCTCTTTTCTTTNTCTCTCTCTCTCTCTCTCTCTCTCTCTCTCTCTCTCTTTCTTTCTTTCTTTCTAGGTCTTAAGTAGCCTGCTATGAACTAGGTAGCCCAGGATGACCTTTAACCCCTGATCTTTCTGCCTCCACCTCCAAAGTGCTGTGGCTACAGCCCTGTTCCACCTTGCCTAGCTTTCTAATGTTTCATTTAGAAATCTTCCCACTGTTGATAAAATAAACTGGTTGCAATTTCTGTTGTCATGTTTGCCTTCATTGATATTGCTAGCTTTATTTTTATAATCAAATTTTATAAATTAAAAAAGATTTCTATTTCTATGTTCTCTGGGACAATTTTTATTTTATCTTATGTTTAGCTTATATGTATGTATTTAAAAAGAGTGCCACAGAAGCCCTGGGTGTGGACAAAGCCAGTTGTGCCAGTGGGTACCATAGAGGCTGCTCCAGGACTGAGCAGAACCCTCAGCCGAGGCTGTGGGAGAAGGAGTGGAGGGTCAGCTTGCTGCCCAAGTGGCATCCCACATCCCACACAGAGGCAGTATTTTCTTTCATTTTTTCACTGTGCCCTTAAAGGCTGGGATTAGGTTTTCTGTGGCCCGCCGAGTTTGGTTTGATAACACACCAGTTCCTTTAACAATCAGCCCATCTTATCAAAAGCCTCAAAACCTCAAATGTGGTGCCTCTCCGTCTCTGTTTTTGCTTTGTTTGTTTTGTTTTCTGTTTTTGAGACAGGGTCTCAGGTAGCCCAGGCTGGTCTGGGACTTCCTGTAGAGCTAAGAATGACCTTGAACATCTGATCCTCCTGGATCTACCCACAGTACTGGGATTATGTGGTACCCCCCTATAATGCAGTTATAAGGTGCTGGGGTGGAACCCTGGGTTTCCTGCCCACCAGAGCAGCGTTCTAACTACCTAAGTACAGCCCTAGCACAATCTAGATTCTAAGGGATTGTGAGTGATCCTGTTTCATTTTGTTTTCATAAAAACCATCGTAGGTTATTAATGGTGTTTTTCTCATTTTTAAAGAGATTTCTTTTACATTTAAAATATTTCTTCTTGAGAAGAGTAATTAACTTATTTTTATTTTTCCTTTAAATTAATAAAAGACCTCAGAGTGCAAGTTTCCTTCTGAATGTGGCCTTGTCACCCAGCAGAGGTTTTGAAATCTACATTGTTATTATTGTTATTTTCCAAACAGCATCTAATGACAGTTCCCACTTCCTTTCCTACCCAAGAATTACTCTGAAGGATATTGCCCAACTTCCTGGTATTGGAATTCTACTATTTAATACTTTTTCTCACTGATTCTTTGTGTTGCTAGATAATGGCCAAAGGTAATTTACAATTAAGAATTCACTGGTATTTTGTTTATGGCTTCATTTTTAAAATTTTTGTTCAGAATTGATCCAAAATCTCTCTCTCTCTCTCNCCTCCCTCCCTCCCTCCCTCTTTTCCTCCCTTCAAACAGGGTCTCATTGTAGCTCTGGCAGTCTTGGAACTTACTACCTAGACCAGGCCGACCTTGAACTTACAGAGATCAACTGCCTCTGCCTCTCGTGTGCTGGGATCAAATGTGTCCTCCTCTATGCCTGTCAATCAAAAGTCATTTTAAAGGAGTATGAATTTGGTGTTTATTAGGAAACTATTGCTTGGTACCTTTGTTTTTAGTAGATGCACCCATTTCTTCTTGGATTCTTTAAAAAATATTTATTATTATTATTATTATTATTGTGTGTGGTGCGTGTGTGTATGTGTTCCTAATATGTTCACAAGCACATATGTGTCAACCATGGGAGGTATTCCTTAGGTACCATCCATGTTTCCTTTTTGAGCAGGGGTCTCTCACTGTCCCAGGACTCTTCAAATAGATGAAGGCAGCTGGCTGGCAAGCCCCAGGGACCTTTCTGCCCTACCTCCCCATGCTGAGCTACCAGCATGCACTGCCAAACTGCCTTTTTGGATATAGTTCTAGGGGGAGACTGAATCCTCTTGCTAGCAAGGCAAACATTTCCTCCTTCCAGCCACCTCCCCAGCCCCATGTCTCCTTTCAAAGAACTTTTTTTTGGGTCTCTTTATTTTATATTTCCTCTGTAGAAACTACCGAGTTTGTCTCAAGTGGGAAGGGGTTTTACATGGGATTGTACTGACATATCACAGGGGAGGATGGAGGCCGGAGGAGATGGGCACCTATTCTGCATTGGAAGCCACTTTGGCTGCCCGTCAGCCTCCTGCCCCTCTAAGCTGGGGCCAGACTCTAACACAGAGGCAGATGGTCCCATCTATCCGACTTTGTTTCCGTCTCAGCAGGAGGAATATGATCCTCACTCATCTCCACCTGCCAAAGCCTCCTTGAGGGTACCTTAACAACCCAACCTAATTTTTATCCAAACTGTCACATAGTACTGGGTTCAACCTTGTGAACTCTGAGGACCTTTTTCAAACTGGGGGTGTAGTCACAATCACCACATTCACCGACAGGGTGACTAATCGGCAAGCCTCCCGTCTTTGCTATCTTTTGGTTGCAGGCCAACTTTTATTTACCTTTTTATAGTTTATAAGTTTCATATCCAATCTTATTCTATTATTAATTAACTTTAATGGAATAGTTAGATATATTTAGACTACGTTCTTAGATAAAATATGAACTTCTACAAATTTACACATATACTCCATACACTCACACACTCACATACATCACACACACTATATACATATGCACCCCCAACCACACACACACCCTTCTGGGGACACACATACACACACACATACACACATACACACACATGTCTTTTTCAAGGATAAGCATAAATTTCTGTCTATCAACTAATGCACTAGACATCTTGTACAGGGTTCTTGTTGGCCAGTTAAAGTTCTCTGTTAATTTGAGTGAAAAGAGCTTTCGAGAAGGAAGCTTAAGATGATACATAAGAGAACTTCTGGACACCCTGGAAGACCAGGCTAGTGAAGTGGGCAGGTAGCAGGAAGCTTATCAAGGTGACACCTAAGACTCCTTCTGAAGTACCAGGACTCCCTTCTCCTCCCCTGGCTGCAGAGCTGTGTGGGACTTCCTCTACCTGGACCCCTTGAGCTTGGAGGCTTCTGGGACAAGCATTTATATACATGGGCGACCTTTCCTGAAAGACCAGTCTCAGGTCACACTAAGACTCCACAGTGGCTCCCTCCTTTAACTAAGAACAGTGTCAGCTCTGGAACCTCCAAATGAAGTGTGTGTCTCCTTGTTCCTTTATTGTGAGGAGGGAGAGAATGAATCTCTTCTCCCTTGGTCTCATCAGCAGACATGTGTCCAATGCCCTCTGCAAGTCATAAGCTGCCACAGGCACAGTTGGGGGGGTGGTGAAGAATGGAGCTGATGGAGAACTGGCCACACACAGGACTGTGTCTGAGTAGAGAGACACGCACTGGGGCTGAGTGCTTGCAAGGCCTGACTGGAGCAGAGCATGGGCCTCTTGAGCCAGTGTGTGTGGGAAGGACCTCAAAAGGAAAGTGTGTTCCAGGAGAGTAGCAAATAGACATGAGTACCTCACTCTGTAGAACCCCAGTGCACAGGAAGCACATGTGTGTGCTGAAACCAGATCATGAAGAGCCAGGCAGGACCCAAGGGGCTGGGGCTGGAGAGGTAGATGGGCCCACCCTTAGGCAGAGAAGACCAGGAGATATGGCCAAGGGGAGCATGAAACATCCTAGACCCACCAAGTCAGGCCTGATGATTGTCTCTCTGAACTCAGGGGTCCAGAGAGTTCCTTAGCCTGCTGGCATCTGGAGTCATGGCAGGGGAGATGGCAGGGCTTGAATAAGGGACCCCCCAAAGGGTAGTTGCCTTCTTGACTCAGCAAAGATAAGAGCAAGTCCCACTACCCAAGGGTCACTATCAAGAAGGCAGCTGGGACCTCCAAGGTCCCCAGAGGCCTGTGTTCTAAAAACAGACCTTTGAACTTGTGGCTAGCCAGCTCAGCAAACTCAGTGAGCTCCAAGCCAGCAAGAGACTCTTTCTTAGGAAGACAAGAGGGAGAACACCTTAGGTTGACCTCTGACCTCTGTGAGCACATACACGTACATGAACACACAAAATGCATTCTGTTTAAGCCTCCAATGAGTGGAGCCTTCTTCTTTTTTAAACTGTCTATTTTTATTTTACACGTATGGGCGTTTTGCCTGTGCGTATGTATGTGTACCATGTATGTGTACCATGTATGTGTACCATGTATGTGTACCATGTATGTGCAGTGTCCAAGGAGATCAGAAGATGGCGCTGGACCCCCTGAGACTGGAGGCACAGACAGTTGCAAGTTGCCCATGTGGGTGCCAGAAAGTGAATTCCTGTTCTCTGCAAGAGCAGCCAGTGTGCTTAACCCCTAAGCTAGCTCTCCAGCCCTGAGCTGAGTCTTCTCGATGCATTTGACCTTTCCTGGTGGCTGATCCAGGGCAATCGCATGGAGGGAGCCCAACTCCAGATGGGACAAGGCTGGACTTCACTCCCAGCAGATGCTGGAGTCTCCTCCCTCTCCCATCATCCCTTGAATTTTCTTTCTTCCTGAATTTCCTCTTGTAAAGCAACCTCTGCCTTCGCCTCCATCAGGTCAGCCCCTCCCTCCAGAACCTGTCTGGCCAGGCCCTGACCTCAGCAGGCTGACTCACATCTGCATCATCACCTTGAGGCCAGGTCTACATCCTGCTTCCAGCCCCAACCCCACTCTTTGCTCAGTTTTCTGGGAGGAGCTCAAGGGCCCTATCTTCCCAACTTCCTTCTGATTGACAGTCCTCAGCCATAACAAATTTGGCTTCCAGATTCCTGAGCATGACTATTCCTGGATGCTCAGTTCAGAGCCATTTTCCTGGCTTCTCCACACTGCTGTCAGCTGTGCCCTGGGATGAACTGGCACAGTGGTCCCTAGTTCTGACTACATGTGCTGTTGTCTGCCTGCCTTCCCCTCTGCCTTGCAAAGCTCTGAATTTCAGCATGTATCCACTCAGTTGTGGGCCTGGCGGGCATTCTGCCATTGAGCCGCTCTTGTTGGCTCTGTGCCAACAGTAATTACTGGGGTTGGGCCTTGCAATCCTCTCTCCATCCTGGATTTCCAGCCTCTGGGATCTTCTACTGAGGTTGGCGCGGAGTCTAACCACAGGTTGGACGTGCACAGTCACAGGTGTCTGCAGTTAGGCAGGGTATTCAGAACGTGCCAAGACACATCCACTCTGACCGACTCAGTGCTGAGGTTCCCACTGTCTGTAGGGGTTGTGCATCCATCCACACAGGGTGATTCGACAGGATACCAGCTCCCAGCCTAGACGCATGCCATGCCTCCTTAGCCTCCCCTAGTCTAGCTTCAAAAAACCTCATATGTAAGGGCCTATTAAAGGACTTAGGGTCACAGCCTGCTTATCAACACACCAAATTTGGCCACCTATCTCAATAAGTTAATTTTAAAAAGCCGTGGCACACACCTTTAATCCCAGCACTTGGGAGGCAGAAGCAGGTGGATCTTTGTGAGTTCGAGGCCAGCATGGTCTACAGAGTGAGTTCCAGGACAGCCAGGATTACATAGAGAAAGTCTGTCAAAAAAAAATAAAATAAAAAAAATCCAAATTAATAATGAAAGCAGAAAAAGGAGATTTATTTCCAATATAGCCTATGGGAATATTTGTGTGCACGTGTGTGTGTGTGTGTGTGTGTTTGTGTGAAATAAAATGGCTATGGTCATTTTCAGTATGAGGTGGGCTTCGAGTTCATCCACGTTACAGACAAGCAGAAGGTGCTAGGCCCAGGGTGTCACTGGATCTCCATCTCTCTTCCCAATGTGACCTCATGGAAATATTCATGGGACAAACACCCAGGGGTGTACCTGACAGGTAACACAGCACTTCAATGCTTAACTCTGAAAGAAGACATCCAACATTTTTCTGGGTTGGATGAATCTTCTTCCTTCCGTCACCCATGCCTGAACAATCCCAGCTCTTGACACCTTTGCAATTACTTAGCAGTGTCAGATTTCTTATTTAGCCACTGTGCCAGGTGTGTATGATGCTCACTGTGGTTCCAATGTGTGTTTCTTTGACAGACACAATGCTAAATATTTTCTATGTGCTAATTTATACTGTGCATTCT
This sequence comes from Ellobius talpinus, assembly GCA_001685095.1. Lineage (NCBI taxonomy): Eukaryota > Metazoa > Chordata > Mammalia > Rodentia > Cricetidae > Ellobius > Ellobius talpinus. Next base: position 7,311 of record LOJH01044145.1, on the reverse strand, counting down.
CTTCGGTGACCTTATCTCTGTGGATTTTGCACATCCCACTTCTTTCTGTCTTATGTGTGGGATAGACATGCGTGCTTACTACTGTGTGGGTATCCTCGCTTATATGTGCATAAGTAGAGGTCAGAGGTCAACCATTGGTGTCTTCCTCTATTTCTGTCTACCTGAGCTTTGGAAACATGGCTTTCTCTCTGAACCCGGGGTTTACCATTTCAGTAGAACGACTGACCAGGGAGCCCACAGGATCCCCCATCTCTGCCTGTACAGTACAAGTGTGTGCCACCACACCCAGCTTTTATGTGAGCGCTGGTGACCCCAGATCATCAGGCACATTAGCCACTAAGCCATCTTATCATCCTGGCTTTTGCTGACTTTCTGCTAGAAATGCTTGCTCCTTTACTCCATTACTGAGAGGTCTCCGTCTATTCTAAGCACAGTCCATCCCCACATACAGTGTGACAATTTCCTGTTTTGTTTCTAGTCTTTCAAGTCCAAGAACACACAATTGTCTTCTCTCACTGTGTCGCAATCTTTTTATTTTTCAAATGCTGCCCATGGAAGAATGAGAAGCACAGCCACCTATTTCTCCAGAAGCAGAAGGCAGGGGAGTACTTAAAAACTTTACACTTAACTGCTGGCTGTATCTGCCACACAGAAGAGTCACATGATCCCAGGAGCAATATGGCCATTCATTTTGGCCCAAATGAAATCCAATTCATTTAAGCATTATTGACAGAGACAAAAAGACAGAGTGTTAGGAAAGGCTACATTCTAGAAATATCCAGGGACAAAACTGACAGGACCAGAATCTGGTCTTTGGTTTGTTTTTATGTATGGGGAATGCAGCAAAGGAGACCACCCCCCACCCGCTGACATCATTTATGGTTTTAGATTGAAAATGGTGAGCATGTTAGGCTGGGGATGCAGGAAGAGGCGACGGGTGTGGTGGGAAGAACCACACGTGAGCTTGAGAGTGCTAGATGCCTGGCCAGCTGTGTGAAGATGCCAGGGGAGGGTCAGGGCTGGCTCAAAGGGTCCCCAGCAGGAGTGGGGGTGAGGGAGAGAGCTAGGAAGTCTAGAGCCCGGTTCAAAGCAAGGAACCGTAAGGAGACACTGGCCACTTGCCAGCAAGGCAAGACTGAAGCCATCCATGCATCAAATCCTGAAGAGGTCACCTCAGTGAGCTGAGGACAATGGCTTCCCAAGCATTGGCTTTCCTGAAGCTTAGGGGAAAATTGTCTACAATTGCTGGCATATGGTGCCAGGAAGGGTCTGGATGCAGAGGAAGACTCAGGTGTATGTGTATGTATAAGTAGAGATACATAGCATGGACTTGTATCTTAGTGCCCAGAGGAAAGCTAGGCAAGGAGTGTGTGTGTGTGTGTGTGTGTGAGAGAGAGAGAGAGCTCCTATTTACACTACATTTAGGATATGAGAGACTTTGGTGTGCTATGCTATGGTGAAGGGAAAGAGCCAACAGGGAGAGGCAGTTTGAGGAGACTGAAGATACAGAGAATGAGAGGAGCTGGCTGCAGAGCCAAGTGCCTGATTGGGATGATAGGGAAGGGGGAGAGCTGACTTCGATGTCCATGCAGACAGTTGGTCCTCCAGGCTCGCCACGATGGTAAGATGAGGGGCGGAATGCATCTTCAGGTAGCAAGTAGTTCAGAAATAATCGTGCTGAACCACGTTTCTTATGAGGCGAGCTCAGAGCTCATCAGAAGATCACAACCAAGCTGGAGGCCTCGTCCTCTTGTCTTCCTGGATGGGAGTCAGTGGTGTCTTGTCTAGGAGCTCTCAGGGCTGACAGGTTACAGGCAGTCTGCCACCTGACTGGATGCTCACATCAGAAAGAAGGGCTCTCAAGTCCCAGGAGTATGAGGAATTTGGGTTGGGGACTATGTTAGAGAGAGGGAAGACTGTTAATCCCCAAAGAACTCAGACAGTGAGGAATTCAGGGGATGAGGACCATAAACAAATGTAAACAAACAAAACCACCACAAGGCTCCAAATCAGGCTGTCAACCAGGGCTGCCTTCCCTCTAGGCTGACACCCAGCTTTGCATTGTTGTGAAATAAACTGTTTAGCTTTCCGCTATTGCGTCTCCAGAGCTTTTATTATGAAGTGAGGATCAGTGTTTTGCAATTGAAAAGTTTTTAGACCTCTGCTGGCTGGCTCCAGTGGATGGAGGGTCCTCTGGCCTCTGCTGGGCACAGTTCAGGGTTGAGTGTGTGTGAGAGAGTGGTGAGGGCTCTGGAGAGAGGCTGGTGGACAAGCTGAAGGGCTGTCGGGNCCCAGCTGAGTCTGGCTGCATGGATCTTTCAGTTTTCTCCACGTGAATCCATAAGTCAGTCACATTGTCATGGGTGACATGGGAGTCAGAATAGATGTATGGTCTTGGCAAAAGACATCAAGGAGGAACTATCTTGGCGATGGTATCTTGGTGCAAAGGGAATGATTTTGATACAGGACTCACTCTGAGTCATTTGCAAACACTAGCGGCAGGCTTGCAGGGCTTGAGAGCTGTAATTACTGTGTGGAAAGAAGAGAAGGAATTCCGTGAATTGCCTGTAGTTCACGGTTTGGCCACAGGATCATCTGAGGCCCTGTAACAATAGGCATCCCCACTAGGAGCCTTCTCCAGTGGAACAGCTCTCATGCTGCCCAGACAATGGACCCCTTTGTGTGGCACCAGGCCTGGCCTCTGCAACTGTGCGAACTCCAGTCAACTCAGCACTTGGCTTGGTGACCCAAGGGTTCTGGGGCCACATCATCAGAGACGAGCAGTGTTACGGACACATCGCTGTTTGTTCCCCACACCACAGCCATTGACGATTCCAGGATGAGGGACCTTCAGGGAGGGCAAGGTTGACGTCAGCCCAGGAGGAGGTGAGAGTCCAGAGAAGGCAGGCTGTGTTCAGGCCATGACAGCTTCTGTGGAGACAAAATGGACGGCCCACTCTCCAAGGGGCTGGAAGAGCAAAGGAACACCAAATCTTACCCCTTCATTTATGAGGAGCTTGCCTAGAAAGGCTGAGTTTCATAATGGCCCAACATGGCAAGGTGGACATCTTGCCCCAAGAGCTGTTGAGCAACAGAGGTCTGCAACCCCTTTCTACCAGCAACCCTGAGCTACAGAGAGACGAGGAAATGGGACATATCATGTATTCAAAGATGGGGTCTGCAATGGACTGCCCAGTTCTGTTTCAGAGAAGGCCTGACCCAGCTTGTGGTCAGCTCGGTGGGGCTTAGTTCCGTCGTGGAGATAAGCTTCTGGGTATGTCTAGAAGAATCCCTAGATTGACTTGAGTGAGGGCGAAGCCCACCCTGAGTGTGGATGACGTCTTCCTGTGGGCTGCTGTCCTGAACTGAATGAAGAGGGGGGCACCAACATGAATCTTCCTGTTTTCTCACTGTGAATGTAATGTGATCAGCGGCCTCACATTTCTGCTGCCACAATGGGCGGTGTCTCCTTTAAATGTGAGCTCCTCCTCGGGTGTTTGGTCACAGCCGTGAGAACAGTTAACTAAAGCAATGCTCCTCAGGGGAAACCCAAGAGCCCAACAAGGTCTGAAGGTCCAGGCTGTGTGAGAACCTGCTGCAACGTCCTAAGGGCCTGTGTCTTTTCCTCCTTTTGATAAAGAAGGATCAGAAAGGCTGGGAGGTGGCTTAGTGTGCCATGCACTTGCCTTGCAACCGTGAAGACCAGGGTTTGGGTCCCTAGAACCTGTGTAAATGGTAGGTGGGTGTGGCAGTCCACTTACAATTCCAGCACTCAGGAGGCAGAGACAGGGGATCCCAGAGCAAGCTGGACCAACTGGATCAGAGAGCTCTGGGTTCAAGTAAAACCCTGTCCCAGTGTATACTAAGGTGCAGAGTTTTCCAGGAAGACACCTGACATCAACCGTTGGCCTCCACATGTACAAGCACACAAGTGTACATGCACCTGCATGCATACAAGGGCCTCACACATATAAATACCCATGTGCATACATATGCACATCACATATGTGTATGTATGTGAAAGGGGGGACTTCTTTAATCCACACAACCTGCACGATCAGCACACACATATCACAGAAAAGGACCTGGGTCCTGTGATCTAGAGACTGCACTGGGTTTTCCTTGTTGTGACAGAGTATCTGACATGAAGCAACTCAGGGGAAAAGGGGCTTATTTTGACCCACAGTGGAAGGAGCACAGTCTGTCTTGGTTGGGAAGGCACAGATGGGAGCCTGGGGCAGCTGGTCTCAATGTGTCCACCATTAGGAAACAGAGAGGGGATCGAAAGTGGGGTCGGATGATCAAATCTCAAGGCCTACCCCCAGGGACTCGCTTCCTCTGGGGAGGCTCCATTTCCTAAGAGGTCCTCCATTTTCTAAACTAACTGATTATCAAGCACACCCACCTACGTGTTTGCGGCCATATTTCACATTCAAATAGCAGCAGAAACCACAGGTGTCCTTTCCTCTATTTCCAAAGACTCCACAAGGCAAATGTTTGGTGCTGTTTTCTGTTCTGAGAGCCTATCTAGACATCCTGAGAACTTAAATACCTTGCGGCCAGCCTGAGTGACCTCAGAGGGCACCTGGACATCTTCCTGATGGCCTAAGCAAGAGGAGGGGTCATTTTCACCTTTCCAGGTGGGAAGCTCATGCTGTTTCTGAGCACCATTTTACACCATTTTACATCCAGCCCTTTCCAGAGAATTCTCGGAGGCTGGGCCCAGTTACCACAACATTTATGCAACAGGGAATTGAGGTCAGTCTTTTCAGGGATCCTATACTGCCTGGGATTGACCTGACTGGAGTGACGGGGAATGAACAAACCCACAGACACACATACAGAAAAGCTAGAATAGGGGAGCCATGCACTCTGATGAAGACACACCAGCAGCCTGGAAACACTTTATTATATACAGTTGACTGAGGAGGTGGGTTAGCTAATTTGGGAAGGGTATCTCTCTAAGGAAAAGGGCCCAGGCTGCAGTCATCCTGGAGGAGGAAGCTGTGATTGATGCTTTCTGCACACCGTCAGTATCTGTACTCAGACCAGGCAAGGGCTTTGGGTCTGACCTGCGGAAGGCTCTGCCCTCCCTGTGGTTTTGAAGCGTTAGAGTCCTTGACATGGTGGTGCTTATATCAAATACACATTCACTCAGGATTCAGCTCTTCCTTGTAACACACCTGTTTTCTTGTTGGCTTGGAACTTGCCAAGTGGCTAAAGTAGGCTGGTCAGCAAGTCTCCCGGTTCTGTCTCCTAGTGCTGGGGTTACAAGCATGCACCACGATGCCACCTTTTACGTGGGTTCTAGGGACTGAACTAGGTCCTCCCTCTCCTCACCTCTTTTCTGTGTATTCTGTGTAGCTTTGAACTCATAGTTCTCCCTTCTCTGCCTCTCGAGTGCTGGGATAGGGATTATAGGTGTGAGCTATCAAACCTGGCTCCATGTCTTGTTTTCTCTGTTACTAGAGGTGTTCACAGTTTTTTTTCTGTTTCTTTCCCATTGGGTATTTGTTAGCTTGCATGTCGTTGTGACTTTCTATGTTTACTCTTCCTATTTACTTCTAATTCCTCTGCGATCAGAGGACTCAGGATTTCAAACCCTGCTGCACACTTGAGAAGAATGCACGATCCTGCTAGCATGAGTGGATGGTCTATGGGTTTCAGATAGGGTTGTGAACAGCATTCTATGCAAGCCTTCCAGTTCCTTGTTGATTTGTTTTCCACTTGTATCAGTTACTGAAAGTGGGTATTGAAGCCTCCAAACACTGTGACTAAATTATTGATTCTTCCTTCAATTCCGTCTAACTTTGTTTTATGTATTTGAAGTCTAAGTTTTTAAGATGAAATGTATTTATAAATGTTCATCTTCTTGATTAAGTGATACATTTATTATTATGGAATGCCCTTCTTTGTCTTGGGTAACAAATTTTGTACCAGAGACTACTTCGTGTGAGATATTTGGTCACCTAGAGAACTTTTGGATACAGTTAGTAAACGTGACATTACTTTTCTCATCATTTTACTGTCAGTTTCTTTGGGTTTTGGACATAAAACAAATCTCTTGTAAGTAGCAGTTAGATAGGACACTTTTAAAAAAGAAATCCAGTTTAGCCAGGCAGTGGTGGCACACGCCTTTAATCCCAGCACTTGGGAGGCAGAGGCNTGGTCTACAAGAGCTAGTTCTAGGACAGGCTCCAAAGCTACAGAAAAACCAAAAAAAACCCCAAACAAACAAACAAACAAAAAACCCAAAAAACCAACCAGTTTATCAATATCATCCCCCAAAAAGAGAATTTGATCCATTTATACTTAGTAGAATACCAATAAAAATTTTAGCAATCACTTCCATATTTCTTTTCTAATACCTTACATTGTTTTGTTAATTTATTCCACTATATATTGTTGTTTGGAGTTTCTTACTGCACATTTAAGTATATTTTATCTGTTTTTCATGTTAGTTTTTTAGTTGCAACCCCATGGATTATAATTAACATAGTAAATCATAGCAATTTAGTGAAGATTCATTTTAAATTAATTTCAACATTGTTGAATTAACCTTAATGTATCTGATCTTATATAACAGTGCTTTCCTCCTATGTGTTGTTACTGTCACTAATTGTATTTTATAAATTTGTTCCATAGATTTATAATTGCTAGTGGTGTAGCTATCTGTTAAAGCAGATGGGGTAAACAAAGTTTCAAGCAAAAACACATTTTATTTTTAACTTATACATTATTTTTACTATCCCTCTCTGTTTCTTTATGTTAGTTTGCATTTTTTTTACTCTAAAGAATTTCTTTAATTTTTTCTGGTAAGAAAAATATATATGTGATAAATTCTTTATTTTTATCAGACTATCTTAATAGCTCCTTTAGTTTTGAAAGATAATTTCAGAAGATGTAGAATTCTTGATTGACAACTCTTCCCTCCAGCACTTAAAAAATGTGTATAATATTATGTAGATTTATGTGTGGGAGTGCAGGTGTCTGTGGAGGCCAGGAGTCAGGTGATTTTGAGCCACCATGTGGCTGATGGGAACCAAACTCAAATCCTTTGCAAGAGCATCAAGTGCTCTTAATGCTGAGCTGTCTTTCCAGCCCCTTCCCCTTGGCATTTTGAGAATTACCTTCCACTGTCTTCTGATATCCACAGTTTTGGAAGTAAGTTTTCTGTCAGTCTTATTGAGGTTTCTGGGTACTTGGCAAATCATTTCTCTCTTGGTGCTTTCCTGATTACTATTTTGTGTGTACCTTTGGAGTAGGAGGGTCATCTGTCTATGTGTTACTTTCATTGGTTAATAAAGAAAC
>LOJH01044142.1:0-13512 GCA_001685095.1 Ellobius talpinus | reverse complement strand
TTCATGGAAAAGTCTGCTGGATACTATGGGCCTGTAGGCTGAAGATGGATGTCCTAATGGTACAGAAGAACTTTGGGTGACAGTGAGATATCTCTGTCAATTCTAGAGTTTTAGAAGTTGCTTAAAATGCACTTCCACTTTACTTTGGTAATATTATATCCTTCTGGAGTCTTTGATGGAGTTGAAGAATTGATATAGTTTTCCTTAGTAATGATAAAAGATAAAGTAGATATAAATATTGTAACTGTAATTCCTACTTGATACCTGCTTTGTTATATGGAATTTTACTATGTTGAAGATAAAGCCTTTCTTTTCATTTAAACAGAAAAGGAAAGGTAATGTGGGATTTCCCTCTGTATGCTGTGAATACTATTGGTGTATAAAGAACTGCTTTGAGCCTATAGCAGAGCAGAGCAGAAAGAGCCAGGTGGGGAAAACTAAACTGAATGCTGGGAGAAAGGGGGTGGAGTTTGGAGAAGCCATGGAACTGCCACCAGAGACAGACGTGCTGAAAATTTGCTGGCCGGCCATGACTTTGTGGTGATGCACAGATTAGTAGAAATGGGTTAAATTAAGATGTAAGAGTTAGCCCATAAGAAGCTAGAGCTAATGGGCCAAGCAGCAATTTAAATAATATAGTTTCTGTGTGATTATTTTTCGGACTAAGCTGGCCCGTGGCAGGGAAACAAGTGGTCTTCTCTTCCAACATTTTGTAGTCTGTTTTATTTAATTTTCCATTTGTCCATTTGTGAACTACTATTCAAAGTCATGAAACATATAAGACTGATAACTTTTTAGTGATATGACAACTTTAAGTATGAACTAGTTTATGTGTGTGTGTGTATTGTCCATGTGCTTGTGTGTTTCTTGTCTGTATGTGTGGGTGTGCACAAGACCCCAGAACTCATGGAAAGGGGAGAGGACTCACTTGTGTGTTGTTCTTCCCTTCCCTCCACCTTGTCTGCAGTCATCTCTCTGGTTATGGTCTGTAATCTTCTTATGATTCTCCTGCTGCTGCCTCCCTTTTCTTGTCTCAGTCAGTTGTGACTGTCACTGTCAACAGTTATGCATCCAGCTTTCCCATGTTGCGAGGAAAGTGCTTTATCATCTCAACCACCTTCCTCTCTTGACTACTGCTTCCCACCCTGTTTTTTTGAGACAGGGTCTTTCTTTGTAGCACTGTCTGTCTTGGAAACTTCATTGTTGATCAGGTTGGTCTTGAACTCCTAGAGATCTTCTTTCCTCTGCTTCTTGAGTGCTACAATTAAAGTCATACTCCACCAGGTTGGCTTTGACCCGGCTTTATTACAAATTTCTGGATGACTTTTAGAATATATTTGACTTTCCATAAAAAAATCTGCTTTTATTTTTTTAAAATTGGTATTCTGATGCACTTACAGCTCAGTTTCAGGAAAAAATTATAATCATGATACTGACTTCTTCAATTTTATATGTGGATATCTACATATGTATGCACAAATATGAATATATACATATGCACATATACATACATATGGCATATGGTATAGTCCTACATATAGTTAAGATTTTTTCTACCAATATCATATTTTAATTTTTTGAATAGAAAATATCTACATCCTTTTATTATTTGTAAGATATTTTAATTTTAATGCTACTTTGTCATCTTATTTTAAGCCAAACTTCTTTTTGTTACAGATATACAAATTTATAATTGTTTTGCATGTTAATCTTATGTCCAGAAGGTCTTCTCAAAGGAGAAAAGTATTCAGAAATTTCCATCATAATTTTAACTTTATGATAAATTTTAGAATGACTCAGCTCTTCAAACCTGACTACATTAGAAAAAAAACACATTACAAAAACAAAGTTTTCTGTGATTACTGAAATGCATTCCATTCAGTTTTTTAACTTTGTCTTTTACTTTTAAAAAGTCAACTTTTGTGACATTATCTTGGACTCTCCTGTTAAATACTTTAAATTCTGACTTTCACGTTCCTTCCTTTCTGTCACCACTGTGTCTACAAACAACTCCATGCATCTCTCACACATGAAAGTACGCTACATGTGGTCACTTTTTTAATGGCAGAGATCCCTAGACAGATTCTCGCGTTTATATTTTCTATCACCCTCAGTTTCCCATGATACACAGTCTGGGGTGGGCAGCTTATTGGGTGGATGTCTGGGCTGATAAGGTTTGTTAAATAAGAGCATGTCTGCTGGCTCTTTTCTTTAACAGGGTGTGAGCTCTGATACAATAGATGGTCCTTTTGCATCCATAAGACTGGACCAGACTAGCTGCAGCATTCTCACCCATTTACTGGACAGCTATATTTTTCGTACATGAAACTTAAAACTTTGCTTTTTCTTGTTATATTTTCTCATCAGTTAGCAAGTGCCTTAAAGGGCATTTGCTTCTTTCCTATAAAAGGTGCAAATTCTGTGCTTGCCGTTTTAAGGTGTGACAACTGGAAAGCTGGAAATGTTGTGGGTCATGTATTTAAACTTAGAAAAGTGCAGCCAGGATAAGACAGCCACTTCTTCTGAAGAATGTTTTAAAAGATTCAAGTTGTTACTTCCGCAAATAAAAGGTTGCGTTTTAACATTTATTTTATTGTTACTTTTGAGAAATTCAAACAATACTGTGTGACTGTATTTACAGCATTTCCACCACACAGTCTTTCCTCAGCTCCTTACTCCTGACTCCTTCTCAATTTCATGAGATCTTCTTCAGTTATTATTCTTACACACACACACACACACACACACACACGCACATACAATAAACCTGCTCAGTCCGTGTTGTTCATGTGTAAGAGGTTGTTTAAAATGATAACTTGCAAGTACCTATGAAAAGTAACTTTCAGACCAGAAAAAATATCTTACACTAAAATTCATCTTAGTAAAAGAAACACTGGTCTGAGCAACCTGAGATCAGCCCAAGAGAGGGAGGAGCAAAGGAGTCAAGACCATGGTCGTGAAACCCACAGAAACAGCTGACCTGAGCTAGTGAGAGCTCACTGACTCTGGACTGATAGCAGGTGAACCTGCATAAGACCAAATTAAGCCCAATGATGTGGGGGGACAGTTGTGAAACTTTGACAATCTGTGGGGCCACTGGCAGTGGAATCAGAATTTATGCCTATTGCTTGAACTGGTAACTAGGAGCACATTCTTTTTGGAGGGATACCTTGCTCAGCCTAGGTATAGGGGTAGGGCCTTGGTCTTGTCTTGAAGTGAAGTGTTAGACTTTGTTGACTCCCCATGGAAAGTCTTACCCTTTCTGAGGAGTGGATGGGTAGGTAGGATAGGGAAAAGGCAGAGGAAGCAAGAGGAGGGGAGGGAGAGGAAATAGACATAGCTATGTAAAATGAGAAAAGATTGTATTAAAAATTCTTAATAAAAAAGAAATAATAAAATAAAATTCATCTTAATGATTTTTGAGTTAATTACAATTTCTCTTTTAAGTTGAAGAGGTAAATGTCTAACTGAATTCCAACTTTTCCCCCCATAAACTAAAATATGGACCCAAGTAAAAAGATAAGCAATGAACATGTCTTCATCTTAGATCCTGACTGCAGCAACCAAGGTAGGGAAAAAAACACCAAAAACCCATGATACCAACTGAGCAGAAACAATAGGAAAAGTGAAATGCCAGCTGCATTTCTTGTGCAAGGAATGCAATAAACACATTTAGTAAGGTGGTTCCCACTAATAAGTCCCAACTTCATGCTGGATTTGTGTCCATCAAGGGGCATGGTTCCTGAGGAAGAACTCACAAGATTGACTTTCTGGCCTCTACCTTCATACATGCATACTTGTGGATGTATATGGACTCAACACACATCCAAACACACTCATATGCACATACACATAAAAAGGATATAACAATCTGTTAAAAGTACTTTTAGTAAAGAAATAAACAATGGTTTTATATATAAAGATTCCGTGCAGATACATCAGAAAATGAAATCCTCAATAAGAAAATGTGCCAAAGGCAAAAACCCAGCCCAAAGGAGAAGAATAAAAAGAGACTCTTGGAAGCAAGAATAACAAGAAAAACTTAACCGCATTTATCATCCAGTGTTACCAAGTAACATTACAGTCTCTACCTTGTTACTCAAAAAGGCCCAGCGAAAACTCCCTGGTCTACCTAGGATAGTGTGGCTATTTTCCTGGTCTATGTCCCGTGGAGGAATCAGATAGAAACATAAATCCTAAAACGTCCGCCGGAAACCAACAAGGAGACTGAGTTTCGTATACAAAAGCAAAACAATAATGTAGAAGGCTATTCTGCAAGCCTGTCTTCCTTTGCTGACCAAGTACACTCTGATGGTAATTACCATCCTACCTTTCAGCATATTGCGTTTTACCTGTTTTGTTGTTGTTGTTTGCTTTAAGTAAACAGAATCATTTAAGATAGATGGTATCTATTTTGTTGCCTAGTTTCTTCTCTTAACATTATGTTCATAAGGTTTATTTAGATTATTGTATATCATAGACCATTTGTCTCTCATTGTCCTCTAATTCTTCAGTGGCTTAATAACTCACCCATTTCAAGGCTGAAAATAGCTGGTTAGTTTCTAGTTTTAGGCTGGTATGAATTGTGCTGCTCTGAATATTCTGTAGAGGCTTTTTTCGTGAAACTATTGTAAAAGGTGGGTGCTATGAGGCTGCTATTTTATATAGTTTAAGTATTCAGTTTAGAATAGTGGTAGCAAAATAAATAAGGAGAAGCTAAAAGAGAAAAGAAAAGAAAACTAAGTCCTGAAATTATCCTCTGGATTTTCCGTAAGTCCAGCTCTGTATTGATTAGCATATGTGTAAGTTTATAGAATGCTGAAGGGCTAAAAACACCGGTAGAACGCAAGCCTGCCCAGCTGAGAGCTCATTTGTCATGTTCCCCTTGGCAATGCTTCCGTCAGCCCTGTCTTTGATCCCAGGCGTTTAGCTCAGTGCTGGGGTGAAGGTGAGAGGATGGACTCGGAAGCAGGGTAGTGGATTTCTGTTGAAAGCAGTCCTGAATAATCTTCTCTGCTGACTCATCCTTGGACCTGGCTTTTCCTGAGTCAGAGTTTATAGGGAGAAGGTCACCTAGATAATAAAATCTTCTCAAATGCCTTCTGCCAAATGCTGCTTAGTCACAATTACAGAGGAAGAAGTCGTGGGAGCAAGACCAGACATAGCCTTGGTCTAAATCTCAAAACGAAAAATAGTCATCTAACCTTAAGGAAAACAACAAAAGGTTCTGAAGTGCTCAGAAGATAGACTGCAAATAATAAATTGGTGTTCTGAGAGAAAAGAGGAATTTTGCAACAGCTCTAAAGAATTACTCATTAAACAAGATGCATGTATCATAATAATGTCAAACCATCCTCAATTATAAAATATATGTAAAACAATTTATATATTTTCCAGGATATTACGTTTACCATACACATGCCATTTAGACTACATGTGGAGAAGCAACTATTTATTAGCACCCAGAACAAAGTCTATATGGAATGAAATTTGATCATGGGGAGTGTAAAGAAGTAGTGTGTGTGCCTTGAGTAGACATCAGATTTCTATGACATCCCATGCTGCATATCTCTAGAGCATATATAGTGTGACTAATTTCCTAGGTCATTTTGACCTTTACTTCCCAGTGTATAAAGTATTATTTTCCTGTAAGGAAGTTCATGGTTTAATGGATAAGATGTCAGGGAATCTAAAAAAATGAGACTAAGCAAGAATACCTCAGTTCTTGGGCTCCTCTTATAAATAATGTGCTCATTAAAATTCTGCTTTGGAAGAAAGGCAAGTCCATTAGTCTGGGAGCTAATTTTTACTGGCTCCTTAGATGTATGCATATTAAAAATTCAGCTTTTATAATTGCCAGTCATCAACCACCTAGTCAATGCTGTTCTTGGAGTTTTTAATTATTTACTTCATTTGCATAGACACTCCAATTTATGATCCACCATTTCGTTGTCAAGGGACAGTTTAGTAATTTTTCTTTTACATTTTTATTTATCCCTTTTGTATTCCCAGAAAAAAGCTCTGAGTCAGATTTCATACTCAGTGAGTCTTATTAGGAAATAAAAAAACTACAGCCACTTCCGTGTCTACTATGTGGAAACCATGGTTACTGAGAGAATTTGAGCAAATTGGGGTTTTTATTAAAGCAAGTTCAGGCTGTATCCATACCCAGTTAAAATATGCCTTCTCTGATTTCAGGATAATCTTTATGTTAAAAAAATTCTACTAGTATAGTAGTAATAATGGTCATTTGCTTTGGGGAGTGGATCCTCTGGGTAGATTAATGGCAAACACAGGATCCTATGTATTTACATCACAGTTTTTCATTGTCAGCACTAGCACAATGGTTTCATCATCCTTTGTGAAAAATCTGTATTGCTGTCTCTGTTTTTAATAGCAGAGATTGAGTGGCTGTGATATCCTAGGAGTCTATGACTATCACGGGCATCATTTTTGTGATCCGTTCTGGCATAGTAATAAATATTCTCATACACATTTTTTTCTTACAAACCAAATATTCTATCATCCCTTTCAAACGAGGGGAAAATGAGATTGAAACCCTAATTTGAACTCTGTTTTCAAGGCACGCATTCTGTGTTTTGGTTGGCCTTCCACTTTCCATGGAAACACTCTTTGTCTCTACACCGAGTATAATCTGTATCTCTTTGTCTCAACACTGAGTATATTCTGTATCTCTTTGTCTCATTCACAGGTCATGTGAGTGTTAGACTTAGTGGAGATAATTCTCGTGTGACACATTGCAGGGACATTAGTTAAAGCAAAGCTGCTATTTCAATCAAATCCTTCCTGTATAAACTCTAATGTACTCAACGCAGACCATCTCACTTTTAGATCATGATGCCATCTTTGTAACTTAAAAGTCTTTTCTTTTTTGTTGATGTGCTTGTTTTCCAGAAAGGAAAAGACAAACACACCGACATGTATAAAAATCATTTTCATTGTGTTGACCTAAAGTTTGAGGCCATTTTATAAACAAACAGTATAATAATTTAACTGAATCACCCTTAATATAGTAGTGTTTATCTTCCATTTTCCATGTGGACACGAGTTCTGAATATTCTGGCTATAAGGTTCCAGATGACCTAGTCCTACCCCAGTTCTAATCAAAGGTGTATTATAACATGTGACATCAACAATAAGGGTAATTATTAACACCTCCACTTCCATGGTGTGACACTAGGTGCTTGAAATGATATACGTATTTTCTTAAAAGACTGGCATATTGAGAAAGGCTATAACATTTCCCTCAAGGAACAACTCAATTATTAAACAAAAGCATTGCTCCGTCTATCATCTGTGCTGTGCTACTGGATCTGGCAGCAATCAACACGATTGATTTGTCATTGCTGGTCTCAGTACTCTCTCTCCCTCTGCACTACCTGGAGGCTTTCTTCATATACCATGCTCAAAAGTTAATGTCAATGAAGCCACACCACCTGGTAAGTGGAGGAATTGATTCTCCAGCCTTCCTGCACCACACAGGTTCAGCACCATTGTAAGCAGTGCTCCCGGTGGGGAATCTGCCAATGCCCCCCAAGGAGTCTAGTGGCTGAAGGACAATAATGTAACAAAGGATGACAGTTGGGAAAATTACAAAATCACTCCTTCCAGTGCAGTTCATGAAAATCATTTTCCCCTAAAAACCTGACATCAAAGGATAACTTTGATTTATTTTTCTCTCTGCTCATCTATTTCCCATTTCCAATAAGACATCCATATAAATTCATCCAGTTATTAATACAAGTGTTATCTTGTTATTTTCACAATATAGAAATTGTGCGCATTTTTCTTTGCTGTCCTTATTCTATATATTCAAAAAAAAATTTTAGGTATTGAGGATGACATTTTTCAGTGAACAAAATATATTTTTTGGAATTTTTTAGTATAAATATTGTTCTCACCTAGGGAGTGTAGGCAAGGAGTTTAAATATGCCACCATGTTTGTCCATAAATAATTCTCCATCAATACTAAAAGAGTAATGGGTAGTATAATAAATACAGAGTGAAGGTGCAGGAAAGGCAGGCTGAATAAAGTTAGGTGGGAATTTCACTGTGAGCTGGCAGTGAAAAACAGAGGCCAGGAATAGTATCATGGGGGAGATGACATTTTCTCTGAGCTTTGATGTTTGAAGAAGGTTTTCACTGGCAAAATGCCACACTATTTCAGAAACAAAAATTTGGCATGAGAATGGTTGGTGGTTTCATCATCAGAAAGGTGTCGTTCAATAGAAGGTAGGTGAGAGTCCTGGGGACCACGGGAAGGTTAACCAGGAAAGGCGGCTGAGGCAAGCCTCTTTAATCTCACGAAAACTAAAGAACCCTTACATCTGAGGTGTGTTGGTGTCGGAATGAACAGGTTTTCCTAACGTGAATAGTGAGGAGTGGAGCAAGTTCATCTGCTGACAACAGGAAGGTAAACGTACAACACGGGCAGAATCGTCTAAAGGTGGCTTCATGCACTCCGGCTGTAGATGTGAGTCTGTCCAGTGAGGTGATCATCTGCCCTGCTATTCAGGTGAAAGAGGACGTACATTTGGGAATCAGCAAGTCACACAAAGCCCTTTTCCCTCAGGACCTATAAGGAATCCAATGTGACATACGATATTTTGAATGTGGCTGACAGGGTTCAGGCGGAAGAACAGCCAAGAAGAAATATGGACATCTTAGGATTGTCTGACCTGGCCAGAGTGATATTTCAAAAGCTAAGCAAGGTCTGCTAATTTAATAGAGAGAAATGGGGCACTCATTATATTGGGCTTTTAGAGAGGTTCATATTTTAAATAGGCCCTGGCATATTTCAAGATCAACAAAATTAACAAGGGAAATAAATATCTCTGAAGTTTTACAAACTCCGATATGTCTCCTCTCCCTTACAGAGAACAAGCATTCTGAGGCATATCCTGGAACATTCTAGATTTCTTTTCGTTGTTTTATATTCAAGATAAGTTAACTTTAATCTCTTTTTAACTACTAAATCCTTAAATACCTGTAGCCCTCTGTGCCGTTTGCTTCTGTATTGTCTCATTTGGAAGGCTTTTTTAGTTTCATTTGGGAGAAACAGAACATTACAAAGAATAAAACCTTTCTTTATTCAATTAATTAAAAATTATTTATTGTGTCCCTCCAATGTCTCAGATACTGTTCTGAATGAAGATAGAATACTTTGACAGAGATTCCTGTAACTGAGAAGAGGTTATGGCTAAAAAAATTAAAATAAGAACAATTTTTAGAGATAATCATATCATACTTTTTAATTTCACTAGAGGTAGTATGTTTGTGCCATTGTGCTTAACACAGTCTGAGAGTATAACAGAACATAATATGTATGTGCTGATTCTGGACATGAGCTCAACTATTTGCTTTGTAAAAATGGAGATAAGTTGCAATCAGCTTAATTAATTTATTATAAACACAATAAATAAAATATTTGACATCTTACCATAGAGACAACAGTGGGTATTATCATCTTTGTGTTTTCAAAATAAAAAATATAATTAAAAATATCTCAATCTTACAAAGTGATAAAATAAAAAATACTAAATAATCACTCTTTCATCTGGGGTAATATTTTCATTATAATTCAATGCAAAAAACTATTATTTGAATAAAACCAAATCAGTATTTAAACAACTTCAGTGAATTTACAGTCTTCTCTAGTAGCAGTTTCAGGCTAGAAAACTGTCATGGTGCCTATTCAAACTAATCCAGGTCACTGTATCAACCAGTAAACTGATATCTGGTCATTTATTTAGAACTGATTTCTGTGATTCAGTTAGTAAGTCAGTTTGCAATATCATTGCAATGACTATAAACTTAGAAACAACTTATCAAATTAACTCTAATGATAAAATGAGGACATCGATATGGTTCTACATACGCATTAACAAACATGTCAGAATAATACGTACATGACGTACACATATCAGAATATTTCTCATAAGCAATGTTAACCTCTAAGAAATGGATTTTAGCACTCTAAATGATTTAATATTCAGAACATGACAAAATTAGTGCTCATATTGTATATCACTGCCAGGCTACACACCTATTTGTACTACATTAGTATAAAATATCATGCTTATTATTTTAGTAAGTCAATTAATTCATAAGGATATGCAAGGTTATAAAAGTGCTCTTCTTTATACCAATGTAATTATATATATATATACATATATATATATACATATACATATATATATACATATATATATGTATATGTATATAAATATAATAGCAAATAGAAATGTGTCTTTCTATGGAAATGTAGCAAGTTTCTTATACATAACTGTAACAAGATCTGAAGATATCCTGGGAAATGACAAAAGGACAGCCATATAGTTCTTCAATGTGTTAGTAATTTTTATTTGAATATTTTTATTTTATTTGAATATCTATTTTGAATATATCACTGTAAATATATCTGACTCCATCATCCATGTTATATGACCACATAGTCCCACAAATACAACAAAATATTTCAAAATTCCTGTTTTCATAGGATAGATAATGGTGAGAGTACAGATAATAAAGAAATTCAGATAAAGAAAGATAAATAGTTTAGAAATGATTGGATAGCATTAAGCAATTTTTTTAAAAATTAAATCTGGTAAGAAGGACAGAAAGTGCCAGGGTTCAGTGAGGTAGATGGCCCAAAATAAAGTAATAAGTCACGGACTAACTGAAATAGTGAGGCTTGGGAATCAGACGTGAGAAGGAAGCTATACACAAACTATGGGAAGCAGGTCTATGGGAATTAAACAAATGGCATCAAGACTGTGCTGCGGTTCAAATGTCGTCAGACATATGCTATGAAATTTAATTAGCAATGAGGGAGAGCTAAGAGATAGAGCCTTTACAGAGTGATTAAGCCACAGTTATATTATAAAACCTTAAAAAGGGTATGATGAGTAATACTGGTTGTCAACCTTATTCATCTTTATTTAAATAAAGCCCACATTGTTGGTCACACTTTTGAGATATTTCCTTAATCAGATTATTTGAGACAGGGAGAACCACCACAAGGATGACACACCTTCTCATAGTATTCTATAAAAAGGATATGGAAGAAGAAAATTTTGCTTTTTGCCTGCTTGCCTTCAGTCTCAGTGGCAAACTCATCTGTCTTGTCCCAAGGAATTTCTCCACAAATACTGGAACCACCTTCTTCAGGATTCCAGGCTGGAATGAAGATCAGCAGCTCTCCAGGAATCCTCCAGGACTCCAGCTCCAGACTGGCACTGCTGTGACGTCCAGTCTCACGGACTGAACTCTTACCACATTCTCGACCTTTCCATCTTGAGACAGTTGTTGTTGGACTACACAGAACAAGGACTGTAAGCCATATATTAAACTGACTTACAGTCTAGGCAATATTTTCCATTCTATTAGTTGTGTTTCTTCAGAGAATTTTCCCCTTTCCTGTCTAACACGTGAGGTTTCTAAGCTCTTCTCTTCTGAGAATGCAATAACATAAAACAATTTGGAAGCAGAAAAGACAGTTTTTCCCAGATACCAATCCTCTCAGCATCTCCATCTGGGACTTCCCAACCCACAGAAACATGAGAAGTAGTCTCACATCGATTACATACTACAATGAGGTAAAGTGTAGTTCCCATCCTTGACATCTGGATGCAGTGTTTCCCTGGCTTTGTCTTCTGTCCTTTCATTTCTTCTGCTTTATCTAATCATCTAGTGAACATTTCCATTGCATTTCATGACTGTATGTCCACCACTCCAGTTTGTTTGTCTTTCACTTCTCATCTTCCTTTTTGAATTTATCATCCATGTTGCTGCTTTCTTATCTGTGTTGCTTACTTTCTTTCCCAATTCCCAAATTTCTTTGATTTATCCACCTGCTTGTTTCTGTCTTCTCTCTATAAACAGTGATCATATTTACAAGTAGAATTTTAAATTCTTTGAAAACAACTTAACCATTTCAGCATCTTTGGCTTTGGCAATTAAGGAGTTATTTTTGTCACCTCCCTCTTCATGTGTCTTTTATTTTCATTTTGTAATTTGCACATCTGTTGAGAAGTGTGTCTTCTGGTACTCTTTGAAGATTTTCTCATGAACGGTCTTCCTTTGAGTGCTCGAATGCAGTAGTACTCACAGAGAGGCAAAACCATCCTCTACAACAGCACCAATCGAACAGCTATGTCTGAGTCATTAAAATCAATTAAAGAGAGTCTATGTACGCCCTGATGATCACAGGTCAGGTAATAGCATAAATAATGAAAAGCATAACATAAAGTCTAGGTGAAAATAAAATTAATAAATGGGTAAAAGAAAAGAAGGGAGTAGGGAAGAGGAAAAATGAGAGCAAAGTTAAATGAAACAGGAAAAATAAAAATGGAAATGAATGTTTTAGGAAGAGAAAACACCAAGAGTTAAAAGTTCAACTATACAATAATATAAAAATGCATAAAAAATTAGATAATTTTAATTGATAATTAAACATGCAATTGTATGAAATTCTATTTTCTTTTTTTTCTGTAGCTCTGATTATCCTGGAACTCACTCTTTAGACCAGGCTGGCCTGAACTCAGAGATTCACCTTCCTCTGCCTCCCAAGTGCTGGGATTAAATGAATGTCCCTCCATTGGTATTTTTAAGTTCTATTGTCAAAAGGCATTTCATTGCATTTGTTTTGTCAGTTTGCAGTAATGCTTTCGATAATAAACATTATTTTCTTACTTTTAAAATAATGATTCATTGGGAGCTTGGGCCTTAACCAAGAGTCCTTCTGCCTCTTATTTCGCTCGAGTATATGAGAACATAAAATACAGAATTTTGGAAACCCTGACCATATACGGAGGGCAAATATAGTAATTGTATTGTGGGAAAGAGACATTCCCTATGAGGAATCCCTTGAAATAAGTTCACAAAGCCTTCTGTTGAATTAAAACATTGGCACTGGAGTGGTCCTTTCAAGACTGCTTGATCTCAGTCAGGTTCTTTGGCTTGGAGGAAACCTTGTTACTCTGCACACATCTGCATTCATGGGCTTTACTGCCCATGATTCCTAGCACTGATGGCACATTCCTGTTGTCTGTCACATGCTCCAAGAGAGAATAGAACAATTGACAGATAATGCAATCAGACCCCAAGTGTAAAAACGATTGTACCTGCCATTTTATTCTATCATTCCCAATGGAAAATTTATGTCTCAAATCTTTCTATGCATGTAGAATCCAAAAGCTTATAAAAGAAACAATAAAATTCAACAACTAAACTAAAAAATATTTTAATGGTATTCATATAACTAGGTGATGTGGGATTTTCCTCTTTGTGCTGTGATTGCCATTAATAAATAAGGAAACTGCTTTGGATCTATAGCAGGGCAGAACTTAGCTAGATGGGGAGAACTAAGCTGAATGCCGGGATGAAGAAGGGCAGAGTCAGAGAGAAGCCATGGCACCACCAGAGACAGACACCGGTTGGAACTTTAGCAGGTAAGCCACAGCCACATGGCGATACACAGATTAATAGAAA
>LOJH01044140.1:0-13851 GCA_001685095.1 Ellobius talpinus | reverse complement strand
TATTAACCAATGAAAGTAACACATAGACAGATGACCCTCCTACATCAACAAAGGATCCCATCTATGTGTAGGCACACAGTGCAGCATCCTGTATATAACTCCGGTTTCCATAGCTGTCCTAGATTAAAGACTGTGAAGGGGGGGGATGCTTAAGCAACAAGGTACTGCTCAGGTGTGTCAGGAGGGGGAATCAGGGCTTTTTCACTTCAGGGCTGTGATGATGTCAGTCTTGTTGGGACTTAGAATCACGTGGAGACACACCACCAGGTGTGACTATGAGAGTGTTTCCCTGGAAGGATTAACCCTGAAGAGAAGACTCGCTCTGTGGTAGAATCCTTCCAAAGGTGGGGGTACCACAGACCTAAGACAGAGGAGAAAGTGGAGCTGAGGGCCAATATGCATCCTCTCTGCTACCTGACTGGGTCCAATGTGACCAGCTGCTTATCCTTCCTTTCCCTATCATGGTGGACTGAACCCTTAAACTGTGAGTGGAGAGATACCATCTCTCCTTTGAGGTGCTGGGGTTTGGTCAAAGCAGTGAAAAAATAACTGAGAGAGAGTCCATGTTCTCCACATTTCAGGCTGGCTCCCAGTAATTGAATTCTCGAATGACAGCGACCAGAGAACACCAAGCAAGGATATGGAGAGATTATGGCTTCCAGTCTTTGTGGTCATTATGTGTTCTCCCCATACAGTTTTTTTCTATCAAAACTCTAAGGTCCCCACCCTCCTTCTCTTCAGCTCAGACTGGCCTTTCACATTGATATGTTCATAACATATCATGATGACTGTCTCTGCTGGAGATGCCCTTGTTGGCTGCAGCATCTAGCCCAACCGAGTATCTCTCAGGGATAGTCTCAAGTTTCATCTCTCCCACAAATTATTCCCTGTAGCTCTATCCTTCTTGGTGGGAGCAAATGGAATGTTGAATCTCTCTCACATTTGGGTTCTGGCTACATAGTTCTATTGCATTGCTCGGTGCTGTTTTGCATTCTGTAATCACATCAGCATTCAACTTTTATTCCCAAGAACATTGCAAACCCTTTGGCCAGAGGGCCTGGGCCATATATTTCTTTTATTTTCCACACAGGGCATAGCAGAATTCTAGGTGGGCACTCAATAAATATTTACTGAATTAAATTGAATATGGCACAGACTATATCTAAAGCTCCGAGAAATTCCTTTTCATAAATTATATGGATCTTGACAAGGGGATTATTGGAAGGAGCAACTTGAATATATTCTTTCTGGACAAGTGCCCATGAGATTTGCAGGGTTATAATGCAGGTCCTGGACAAAGAATGGCTAAGTTGGGATTCGGAGACAGGCAGGGAGGAGAAAGGTGTCCAACTTAGGGAGGAGGGAGTGCTAGCTGCAGCCAGAGCAGGGTTGCCACCTTAAAAGAGTCGGCAGAGAACTTTGGGTTTGTAAAGTTATAAACAAGTTAAATAATTTGACGATTGGGTTCTCATGAGTCAGGAGGTTTGCTGAATAAATTCCTGCGAGGTCAGCAAAAAATGCTGTTTTCAATAATTTCTGCAAAGGTAGAGTGCAGCGTTTGAAGAGCTTTGTTCATTAAAATAAAAAACCAAACCCATTTCTTTATACTGTCCCCCTTTGCCAGGTCTCTGTGTCTCCAGTTTTATGTCTCTCTCACACACACCAACACAGCCGCACATTGTCTCTGTCAATATTTCCTGAATATTTGGGGTGATAACATTTCCTCGTCTGGGTAGGCTTTGGAAGATCCTGTGATTTCTTTTACCCTTGTCTTGGATTTACTGTTTGGGTCTCTGGAAGATGTCATGTTTGTAACTTGACTCATTATGAAAAACATTGGCTTAAACTTACCGTTGGAGTGAGAGATGACATTTTGTCAAATGATTCTCAGTGGTTGACACAATTCTGGGACTATTCCAGCATCTTTGTGATTTTTTTCATAACTATCTTCTCTGTTCTAATTTGAAGCCTCTTGATTATTCCAGGAACACTTTCCGAAGTGGTTATAAGAAGTTAGAAACCTAATATTCCAAAAAGTTATCCCATATTCTTGCTATAAGTCACGTGGTGTCTCAATGCATTTGATTGCAATGAAAACCCCTTTAAGTTTCCAGAATAAAATAGATGCCCACGTCACTAGGAAATAGTTTCTGGTATCCCACAAGTAATATCCAGTATCACAAAAAATGTTTTCCACCGGGAAATATTTTTCTCTCTCCTCCTTTTCCTCTTGCTCACTGCTTGATTTGAGGCAGTGATTGATTTCCACCTGAAAGCTCTCTCTTGCAATGGAGGAAATACTTTTATGGACCTGACAGACACTGTCAACTGGCTGACCCATCTCAGACCTGGGTACTCTTCACCCTACAGCTCAGCATGACCACAGGACAAGGTTATGGCCCCTGGATGGAAACAGAGAAGGTTGACTTGGGCTTTGTAAGAGCTTGCCAAAAGAGGACAGATATGGCCACCCAGGCCTCTGGCGTTCTCTGTCTGTCTTTCAATAGAGTTTTATGTAATTTACGATGACCTCTTTTCCTTCTTTCTTTCCTTCCTCTCTCTTTCTTTCTCTCTCTCTCCCTCCCTCCCTTTCTTTCGACTCTTATGTATTCTACAATGGCCTCAAAGCCTCAAACTTGCTACGTTTCCAAGAATGACCTTGAACTTCTGATCTTCTTGCCTCCTCCTTCTGAGTGCTAGGATTATAAGTGTGTGAAAAGTAAGACTGGTTTTATACAGTCCTGAGGATGGAATCCAGAGATCTGGGCAAGTCAGACAAGTGCTCTATGACAAAGCCACAGTCCCAGAGCCCCTTTGACATTTTCCCCAGCCCTCTTCTTTGTTTTGAGGATATGGAGGTGGGGGTGGGGCTAGAGAAGCAACAACCATCTGCTAGTGAGCGTGGGACTAAAAGTGTAAAGAAAGATGCCTGTGTGCCAAGGATGGTGGGCTCCAAAAGATGTAGAGGCCGGGTACCAACCAACCGAGGCACCGTGGCAGGCCTTCACCTTCCACCCTTGGAAAAGGTAGGAGTAAAAAAAAAATTCCTTCACGTTGCGTTGAAATCATTCTTTTTCAAGTTCCTGTCAGGATCAGCCCAGCTCAGGCCTAACTGATCTCAGTAGCCTGGTGCTCGTTGCTGGTTGTAGGTGGAAAAGTCGATGGTTCTCCCCGAGCTCCCGGAAGGAACATATTCCTACCAGGAGAGACTCATCCCAGACTGTGACTTGCAGAAGCATAGGTAATAATTATGTTGTTTCAAGACATTAAGAATGTGACAAATTTTCCTGAGTAATGGGAAACCAATCCTTGGTTTGCTTGTTTTCTAGTTAAGCTTTTTGTCTCACTTAGCTCCCAACATGTCCCTTGTCTCCCGCTAGCTTCCACCTAGAGATTTATTAATCTTGTTAGTCCCCGGAATTTTAGACAATAAAATAGGAACAGCCACTTACTTAAGTTCCTGTTCTTTTGTGTCGTTGCTCTCAGGTGCCTAGTAAATACAGCCATAGTCACGGGGAAGATGCTAACGCTGAGCCCACTCCTTTACCTCCCTCACCACCTTGAACTTGGATTGTCGTGGCAACCTTCTGTGTTCTCCACAGTGTAGTAAAAATGCTGTGTTCCGTCTCTCAGCTCAGAAAAGGTCTATCTGTGATAACATCTGTCTTCCTGTGGCAGCCTCTCGTCAAGGCGCCACACCATTTCCTAGCAAATGGAGTCTCGAGCCCAATTCACTTTTGTGCTCCGAGGCTGCTAGGTCCCCATACAGAACTGAGGCATTCTCTTTGCCTTTCTTTCTTCTTTGTCTTCCCTTCTGATGCTGCAACAGATCCCTCCCTCCCTCCCTTTCTTTTTCTTTCTCTTTCTTCTTCCCCTTCCTGCCTTGGGTCCAGCTGAGGTTACCCAGGGTTCTCACCTCTAGTGACTTCCGATCTTTCCTTACTTGCTCGGTGAACTGCAATCGATGTCCCTGCTATTTTACTTGTGAGTTGGGGACTGTGTTTGTCATTGAAGTCACTTTTGGCTGTAGGTTAGGCTACTGCTGGTAGTGATGGGAATGAAATTATATTGAGTCAGCTTCATTTTCTTCTGGGCTTCTGAGCTCTTCCCTCATGAATGTGTTACCAGGACCACAGACTCTAGTTGTGGGTGGCAGTGGGGGGTGAGGAGGTCAGATGCTCCAGAAGCTGATAATGGGATCTGATAGGAAATCTGGAAGTGTCGGCTCCAAATTTAGTCCCTAGAATTTCACGAAAAGTATGTAAGCTGTCCTTGGGGAGCTTGACAAATGAGAGAGTTTTATTAAGCTGAATGTTTGACTAGTATTTAGACTCTTCCTATAGCCTTCTCTCTCTGTTTTTGTTTCTCACATTCTTCTCTCTCTCTTCTCTCTCTCTCTCTCTCTCTCTCTCTCTCGTAGACATGCAGCTTGTAAGCAAGCTATGAAATTTCCAGCTTGATTGGGGCCATTTGTCTTTGTTATATAAGTAAAATTTAGTGTCAGCGCTCATTCCGGTGTGAAGGTCAGCATTTTCCCCATCATTTCTGGGCATCCAGGGAAGTGACATGCTCTGATACTCAGTGCTGGGATGCTGACTGAGTTCCTAGTGCAGCTCTGCTTTTGAATTCCAGTCTGCATCTTACCCCTCTGGATGCAACCTCTTTCCCCGTAGGATGCTCTCCTGCTGAATCTGTGACTATCCAGTGTCCCTTCTTGAAGTCTCACTAACGTAGGATATCATGTGCTACACAATGACTTCCTAAAGATTTGGGGGTCAGTGGTGGGCTGACCTGGAGCTCCAGAGGGTCTGTGTTCATTGCTTTTATCGAAATCCTCTTAGACACTTCTGTTTGATGTTGGACATGTCTGCTTACACGTTACTGGTCTTCCCTTCTGTTTAAACACTAGATCTCTGCTATTCTTGTTTACACATCTTTCATGAATGCTATACCTAGATGATGGTTCCTGTGGCTTTCTGAGTCACAGTTCTGTCTTTGATGGTGTTTGGTTCTGAATGTATAATCAGACAGAGCCATTCAGTTGTGTTCCTGGATAGTGATGGTCTTTATGTTACTAATTCAATAACTTTTTCTCATTTGCCAAGAATAGGGGCAGCAAATCATGATTACTCATAAAAACTAAAAATAATGCTTACATTCTGTATGTTTATATGTTTTATTGGAATTCATTATAGCTTTCTTTTAGTGTCTTTTTATTTTAAATTTTTTCCTATAATGAAGAAGTATTAGTTTGCTCTAGGATAAAGTACGTATACCACATTGATGCAAATATATAAACAAAAGGAAAATTATTGAATTTAATCCATACATGTATACTGGCTGTTTATGTTTTGAAATATTAATACATGTATTAACTTTGGAATTGAAGTTCCTAAAGGACACTGATGATTTAGTAAGTTCTTGAAGGACCCGGTCGGTGCAGTGTGGCTCATGGTAAATGTGAACTAATGTCTATTTGATTCACTTTCCTTAGCTGACATATTGGCACCGTTTCAAGGCATTAAACTATTTTATGGGGAAACTTGATGGGTATAAGTTATTGCCCCATTATCAGTGTAAGACACAAAATAAAATACCCTTAAGTTAGACCCGTGGGAATAAGTAAGAATAACTTTGAAGAGACAGAACTTAAGAGATTGAAACATACCTATAGTATTGAAGACACACAAATATTGGAGAAGGATACAATAAAGTATTGAAGACACACAAATACTGGAGAAGGGTACAATAAAGTATTGAAGACACAAATACTGGAGAAGGATACAATAAAGTGTTGAAGACACACAAATATTGGAGAAGGATGCAATAAAGTATTGAAGGCCCACAAATACTGGAGAAGGATACAATAAAGTGTTGAAGACACACAAATATTGGAGAAGGATGCAATAAACACAGGCCGTTTTGGACCCCTCCCCCTTTTTTTTCCTTACTTCATCCATCCTGCTATCATTTTGCTAAATCCACAGTTCAGTTTGGGCCCAGCTGCTCTAGTGACAAAGCTTTAAATAAGGACGTAGAAATAACTGAGGAAAGTGATGGAGTCACCTTTTACCATAATATATTTTCACGGTGCCTAACAGTTCCCCATTTAATCAGGAGATTGGCAGGACAGGGAGCAAGTTGGTAATTTGCAGTTGGGATGTAATAAAAATGTTATAATTCATGGATGAGACAACCTGACTACATTATGTATTATGAGTTTAACTTGACTTATAACTCTTTGTGGAATTTAAGCTGTCATATCCAACCATATGCGTTGACTTTTATAGTGATTTAATGAGTTGTTTGGTGAAAATAAATGTTGACAAAGTTACAAAATTTTCTGACTCTGTTTTTTCTTTTTTGCTGTTCCTTTTGGATACAGAGCTGGCTGACTTGCAGTAACTCAAGGGTTCTCCTTTCTCCATTCGCCGTGGCTGTAATCGTGGTCCCTTGATGTGTAGTGGTCATTTCTTACACTTGATCTTTGTGGACAGACCATGATAAAAAGAGCCCAATGATAATATATGGGTTAATCTCCCGTGGCACCAAATAATGTTGTAAACTTTGGAAATGTGTTTTGCAGAGACCTTCCATCTGAGGTCTAAATTGACTCTCCAGAGAAATGTCTTACCGTCAGGAAGTGCTTGACTTCAGCTTTGCCTGGGGTGAAGGGGGGGCGCCATGCTGTAGCGATTCAGATAGACATTCTTTGTGATGGTTTTGAGTTAGCTATCAGCTTGATAGAATCTAGGCTCACTGGGGAGCTAGGCCTTTGAGTATACCTGTGTGGGATTATCTAGTTTAAGGGCAACTCTGGGCAAACTCGGGCATGTGGGTGGAGATTATACCGATTACTTTAACTGACTGTGGAAAGACCCATCTGAATTGTGGGTGGGGCTGTTCCCTGGGTAGGAGACCCTGAACTATATAAAACGGAGAAAGTGAGTTGAACATGCTCTCATTCCTCTTTGCTTCCTGATTGTGGATGCAACTCATTGGCTGTCTTGCCGTCTGTGCCATGATGGACTGTACCTGGAGGGGTGAAGTGAGACACCCCTTAATTTGCTGTTACAAGAGCTTGCGAACACAGTAACAGAAAAGAGGCAAAGGCAGTCAGGACCTGGGTTCAACGGGCGAGTGATTATTTTTACAAACCGATGCAGTTCTTGCAGAAGCTTGTAGGAGAAGCTCAGCTCCCGTGACTGATGCCATTGATAGTAAAAAAATGAACCAATGCCAAATCGTAGTAGTCGCGGAGCAAAGAACCTTGTCAGACGAGCTGTAATTTGAGCAGACATACATTTTACACTCATTAAGAAAAGTAAGGAACAACTAATTGGCTTATTATGTATTCTCTAATTGGCTCATCTCACTCTCAGTCATGGCATAAAGGAATAGACTGGAGACTCATGTTTGTGGATTTGACCAGGCCAGGGAGACCTCTTGGAATTTCTCTACATGACATAAATGATTATATGTGCCACCACTTAGCAATCACCACAAGGAAAGAACTCACATTCTGTGAAGAGCTGCCTGTCCTGGCTGTGCAGTCAGGGGACAAGCATGCGCAAAACCTGCCGGAAACAAAGCGATCTGACATGTAGGAGGGATGACTGCTGACCTCCTTTAGGGCTCCTATCAGCCTGAGGAGAGATTGACTCACTTGTCCTGCAAGAAGCCATTTACCTCACAGGGGTGGCATTCTTCTGACCCATGAGTAGCCCAGCTACTTGTTCTCTGTGACTGAACAGGGAAGTGGAAATCCACTGTTGCCTGGATGTTTGAATCAAATGGTACCCACACCCTACCTCCCAACATACTAATTGCCTTGACAGTACATTTCACTTTTGGAATGTGGACCAGGTTATGTCATAGAAGGGGAAAGTATTGAAGTCATCAAAGAAGTGTTCAAAAGTGTTTCAGAGATAATCGGCAGTGGCATGCGTGTCACTTTTCCATGGCTGTGACAAAAGTCCTGGGGAAAGCAGCTGAGGGGAAGAAGGCTTGCATCTGGTCTGAGGGTACTGTGCTTCGTGGTGGGGAGGCTGTGGTGGCAGGAGGATGCTGTCACATTGCATCCTGGACAGGAAGACGAGAGAGATTTGGGTGTGCCATTTGCTTTCTCTGTTTATTCAGCCTTGGACCTCAGCACGTGGAATGGTCCTGCTCATCTTCGGGATGGATCATCCACCTCTGGGATGGATCGTCCACCTCAGTTAAACTTTTCTGGAACACTGTCATAGACATACTCAGAAAGGTGTGTCTTCTAGATGAGTCTAAATTTTAGCAAGGTGACAAGCAGGATTGATGTGAATATTATACAGTAAAAGTACAGTTGAAAGATCCATGGACAGACCGATAGATCTATGATCTGGTGGGGAACCTGACTTGCAAAGCTTCAGGAACACTTGTCTTTTGGATAGTCACTGTCAATTCTGTAGAAACCTTGTGAAATCATGGCATTTCTCCCTTCTATAATGGGGTTCATCCCAAAATAGCACAGCAGTGTATAAATCATTCTTTAAACCTGACTTTTCCTGAACTGGCAACTGTATAGTTTTTCCCACACTGTGGAGCCGTGGTGTGAAAACATTTACTCAGCTAAACCTTTGTTCTCATAGTCAAATCTACATAAAGTTAGTCCCTCACAATTATCCTATTGACAGGACTCATTGACAAGAAAGGAACCCTGAGCAGGAGGCACTGAGCAGGAGAGACAGTGTGTGTCTGCTCTTAATGATAAACAGGTCTGTGTGGCCCTGAATTCTCTAACAGCCAACTCAGGAGAGTGTAACCTACTGGCCTTTGCTCTACCCTAACCAGCTATTAATATTCTGTACTTAACTTCGCCTTTCATTTGACACAAGGTCTTACTTAGTCTAGGAAATTACCGTTTGTACCTTTACCCCTAAAATAGGCAAGAAAAAAAGCTTGGGTTGCTAAACCAGCCCCAGATAAAGAAATTCCTTCTCTCTTGGGTGCCTGTGGATACAGCACTCTGAGGGTCAAGCTCCATCCTAATCCTCCTGGCATCTGCAGGGGAGCTTCACAGCCACGCCCCTCTGCAGCATAAGGCACCCACCTGTCAGTCTTGTCCATCCTGTTACCCCTAACAACCACATGCTTGTTAACTATGTCTGTGTGGATGTATAAGCTGAGAACCTTATGGGATGGGTAGAACAGCGAGGAACATAGAAAGGGAAACGTCAAGAGAGCGTAGGAAGAACAAACGGGGCATGACGAAGACTTAGTGAGCTAATTTATTTAGTGTACCCTAAGACCTTATTAGTTGGGGTTTTGCCTGCTACGGTGATCCTTTTGAATCCTGAGAGTCGTAGTGGGGCTTAATCCCGACATACACCTTGATACAGGATCAGTTGTCATAGTATGTTGAACAAAATCTGCTCGTGATGAGCGTGCAGCCTGGCGACATTCGATTCGGCTCTTACTCTTGTCTTTCTTTGAGAATTCTCTATGCAGTGAGTCCATGTAGGGATGGATGGCTTGTTATTGATGAGTGTTGGGCTTTTTCAGTTTTTTATATTTTGTACTGTAGCTCTCCTGTTTGATAAGGAATTGACAACGATTCTTCCCTCCCGTCTGTAGCCCATCTCTTTATTCTGGGTGGTGGCTTCCTCTAATGCACAGAAACTTCTTTTTCTTTTTTGAAACTGAATCCTTCTATGTAGAGCTGACTTGATGTATGCAGACCGGCCTGTTCTATGTAGATCTGACTGTCCTGGAGCTTGCTATGTAGACTAAATTAGACTTGAACTTGAAGAGATCCTCCAGTCTCTGCCTTCTGAGTGCTGTCATTAAAGATGTGTGCCACCACACCCAGCCTGCAGAAACCTTTTAACTTCATCTAAGCTATTTGTCAACTCTTGGGATTATTTCCTGCACACGAGAGTCCATTTCAGAGACTTTTTCTCTTGAAGTGTTTCCTTTGCGTTTGTTTCCAGGAGTTTCGGAGTTTCAAGTGCCATAGTCAGGCCTCTCATCCATTTTGAGTTGATCTTTGTGTAGGGTGAGACTTACGGATCCTGTTCCAACCTTCTGCACGTGCAAGCCCAGTTCTCCCAGCGCCATTTATTAAACAATCACGTTGTTGACAGCGCTGGCAGAACTTAGGTGGTTGTAACTGTGTGGGTTTAGTTCTGGGCTTGAGAGCCTCTTCTGCTCAACACATCTGCTTTTGTGCAAGACCGTGATTTTTGCCACTATGGTTCTGTAAGACAATTTGAGACTAAGTGTGGCACCCCGGGGATTGTTCTTTTTGTTCAGGATTGCTTTGGCTATTTGCAGTGGGATGGGGATAGAGTGGGGTTTTGTCTTTTGTGCTTCCATATGAAGTTTAGTATTTTTTCCAGCTCTGTGAGGAATGCCGTTGGGATTTTGATGGCGATTGCTTTGAATCTATAGGTGGCTTTGGTATTTTTATAATGTTGGTTTTGCTAACCCATGAGCACAGGAGACCTTTTCATCTTTGACTGTGTTCTTCAGCTTCTTCTCTAGTGTTTTACACATTCCATTGCAGAGGCCCTCGAACTCCTTGATTAGGCTTGTTCCTTGTTATTGTAGTTCTTTAAGGTGACTGTGAAGGGGACCCCTATCCCTGATTTCTTTCTCTGGGAATCCATTATTGACATAAAGAAAACTATGGATATTATGTGTTGATTTTGTATTCTGAGTTCTGAAAGTGTTTAGCAGATCTTAAAGTATTTGGTGGAGTCTTCGAGGTCTTTTAAATATGGGGTTATGCTATCTGCAGATCGGAATAAGTAATTTATTCTCTTTAAAAAATAATTATTTCTTAATTTTAGCTTATTATTATTATTGTGTCTTTGTGGGTACACATGCCAGGGCTTGTATATATGGCCTTTAAGAACTGAATTCAAGTCACCAGGCTTGTGTGTCAAGCCCCTTATTTATGTCCCATTTATTTATTTATTTATTTATTATTTTTCTTTTTTGTGTCATTGCTCTAACAAAGGCTTCAAGCACTATATGGAATAAGAATGGAGCGAGTGGACACCTTCATCACATTCTATGTTTTAGAGGGAATCCTCTCAGTTTTTCTAGACTAGTATAATCCTGGGCACAGATTTCTCTTGTATATGGCCTTTACTATGTTACCCTAAGTAGCATAGTACTGGGAAATTGTTTTAGTTTGGAGGATGTGGGGGAAGGGAAGCCCTTATTTACCACAGATGAGAATGTGCCCCTGTGCAACTACTGTAAAAATCTATGGAAGCACCTCAGAAAGCTGAAAATAGAATTACATCACCAGCAGCTGTCCCACCCCCCGCGCCTCCACTCCCCACCCTACCCCGGCCCTGGACTATAGGAAGGACATTTAAGACGGACACAGCGCAGGGCTCTCTCTTCTGCACCTCCCAGCCTGAACCCAGCCTCCTACCACCTCTAGCTCCTTCCACTCCGCATCTGGCCCTGCGGTTCTCCACACTTGTGTCTCTGGGACTTCCCTCACCCAGAGGTTGTGGCAGGCCAAACTGAAGCTCCCCGACCCATGGATGTTCCTTGGTTCCAGGCCCCTGGTACAGCTCGGATTTTAACAACAGGCTGTTTCAAAAGATGAGACCAGGTGACTGTCCTCTGCCGTCATGTAGCTTAACAGATGGGATTTCTCTATGCCTCTGAGTTGCCTGTCGGAGGAATGATTGTCTCGAACACCCTGAATACCCACAACTGAGTTGGGAATTTATGAGGACTGTGGGCGTGTCCTGAGGATGGGCGTGTCCCGATGTTTGTAGGACTGCTTGCTTTTCATTCGCCTTTACCTTTGGGAAAGGACAGAGAACTGCCGGGTTGCCTCTGCAATTGACTGTCTTTCATTGGGTAGCAGAGAAATAGCCTTAAGTCTACATCTTACCTAGAAGTCCAGCTGGCCCTGTGTTAATAAAACACACGTTAATCTTGCTGTTGACCTACTATATCCTTCTAGCGGCTTTCAGTTTCCCAGGAAAGTTTCTGATCCTTGCTGTGGCTCAGAAGCCCTGTGGGCTTGGTCCCTAAGCTCTTTGCCTCCTTCATGAATGAACTTTTGTTTCTCTGCCACCCTTGGCCTCCTGGTTGGTACCTGACCACATGCAGCGCTCTCTGCCGTCATGACCTCTGTCCCTATTGTCTCTTCCGTGGGGATCCTGTCCCCTGATTATCTACAGGGCTCATTTGCTTAGTGCCTCCACACGCTGCTCAAATGGCTCCTCATCAGAGAAGTCATCCGTAGCTACTACAGACATTGCATTCCTCTAAATCTCTTCTGTTCCCTTCCTTATTCTTCTTCATAGATGTTCGTGTCCCTGGGCACTTCCTGTATCTCTCTCTCTTGATTCTTTTTATTGCCAGTTCCCACATGCCCATGCCCCAAGCATAGGGATGAGGGTAAAAACCTCCTGTTTTACGCTAACTTGTCATGTCAGATAGAAATTTCTTTTTCTTTGTCCATTTTCTCTTTGATACTTTGAGTCTGGCTCTCGATGGACCTAGTTGCCCTTGAGCTCAGTCTTCCTGCCTCATCCTCCTGAAGGCTGGGATTATACGTGTGGACTCTAGGTTGAGTTTTCTAAGATTCTCATTATAAGGTGTCACACCCTACGTTGTTTTGCTAGAATATGACATTGACATTCTTCTTCGCAAAGGTGGAGGGTGCCTTGTCATACCTTCCTCATCCAGGAAGGTAACGGGTTGGTGACTATCACAAAGAGATTTGGAAGGATAAATCTTAAAAGGAAGGATAGTGATCTCCCATGACCTCAGAGGATCTCTGACACACAGACTGTGACTGCACAGAGTGAACCAAGAGGTGAGTGACAGCCTCTCCAGCTGGACAGCCCAACCTCTAGGCCCTTGGTCCTGGGGCAAAAAAATACCCTCCCCCACCTGCCTCAGCTTCACTAGCCAGCCAGTAGACAAGCCTCCAATAGGTAGGCTGTTCCAACCCTCCCTCCACCCCATCGATCAGATCCTGTAACCTACAAGTCCCATTCCACCCCCAAGCCCACCCATCTCTGGAGACCTCAGCAGCTCTCTGAGCCTCAGCAACTACACAGAGCAGATCAAGAGAGGGTCCCTAAGACAACAACTGCAATGATAGGTCCAAGAGAGGATCGCCGAGACACAGATACCAACTATAAGGATTGTACCACGAGGCAAAGACACTGCCTGCACCACTTGGAGGAAGAGATGGGCAGGCACCAATGCAAGAATACATTCAGCAACCTAAACAACGTGACAACACTAGAACCCAGTGGTCATACAACAGGAAAACCTGAACATCCTAAAGCAGAAGTAGCAGAAGAAAACCTTAAATATAACTTTATGAAGATAATAGAGACGCTTAAAGAAGAAATAAAAATTCACTTAAAGAAATGGAGGAAAAGACAAAAAATTGGAAGAAATGGATAAATCTCTTGAAGAAACCCTAAGAAACCAAGAAAAAAAATCAGATGGGTGAAGCAAACAGTTTAAACAGTTCAAGACTTGAAAGCTGAAATAGAGGCAATAAAGAAAATACAAACTGAAGGAATTCTGGCAATGATCAAGGACTACAGACATAAACATAACCAACAAAATGCAAGAGATGGAAGAAAGAATCTTAGGCATTGAAGATACTTATAGAGGAAATAGATTCATTGGTCAAAGGAAATGTTAAATCCAATAAATTCTTTTTTTAGAAATATATATTTATCTATTTATTATTATTATTAAAACATTTCCACCTCCTCCCCTCCCAATTCCCTCCCCATCCTCACCTCTCCCCTCCCCCTCCACTTCTAGTCCAAAGAGCAGTCAGGGTTCCCTGGCCTGTGGGAAGTCCAAGGTCCT
>LOJH01044139.1:2721-13851 GCA_001685095.1 Ellobius talpinus | reverse complement strand
CTTTATTAACCAGTGAAAGTAACACATAGACAGATGACCCTCCTCCATCAAGACCCTGTCTCAAAGCAAACAAAACATAACTAAAATAACAAGTATGTATATGCTTTGTTGATAAACTAATAATTATATTAAATGAGTAAATTTAAGGCTTTCACATCTCTCCTAACTTTATTCAGATTTAAATACACTAGATTATATGCTTCATAAACTGTACTGTTTTGTTTGCTGTTGTATACAAAATGCCTACTAATTGGATGTATAGAGGATATCCTAGGGCTTATTTTTAGTTTTTAGAGACTATTCTGTTTTCCATAATATTACAAACATATACTTCTAACAGCACTGTATAAGAGATCTTTCTTCATTATCTTCACCAGCACGTGTTATGTTTAGTCTATTGATACAAGCCCTTCAGACTTGAGTCAAATGATATCTCATTGTGTTATTCATTGCTATTTCTTTGATGGCTAATGATTTTGAAATCTTTTTCAGACCTTTTGACTATTTATTTATATATCTTACTTAGAGATCTTTTGCTCAATTTTGTGTGAAAATAGTGCTGTGTTTTGTTCAGGTGTATATGCATCTCTCATGAAGACATGCAAGAAACAAACAAGATCTTCAACCTAAATATATTTTGAATAAATGTATCTTCTTGCTTGGCAGATAAACCAAACATGGAATCACTATGACTTACACAAGTTATACAAGTTGCTAGTGGATCCAAGACTGCTTTGGGTCTCTGGATGCCAATCTTTTAGCAACAGATTGAGAGCAACAATTTATAAAGCACTAAATGATATCATAATTTACCTATGGCTAGGCTAGATTTTATTTAAGATTTTATTTAATTATTATATATAGTGTTCTGTCTGCTTGTATGCCTGTGCACCAAAAAAGGGCAGCAGATCTCCTTATAGATGGTTGTGAGCTACCATGTTGTTGCTGGGAATTGAACTCAGGACCTCTGGAAGAGCAGCCAGTGCTCTTACCCTCTGAGCCATCTCTCCAGCCTTAGGCCAGATTCTTGGAATCATTTTTTTTCTTTTCAGGGCCAGTGATTAAATCTAGAGCTTTGCACATGGGAGGCAAATACTGCCTACAACCCAACCCTTTGAAGAGCATATTAGATATATTTTTAACAAAATTGGAAAATGACAGTGATAGCACATAAAATAAAAATCAAGAGTTATTACATGGAACAGCAATTACTGAATTTATGTATGTATTGCCACATATGATCTCTCTTATTAGTCTTTTCTCTTTTCATAGGGGCATCACTCTAGTGTGCCTTAAATGTGACTTCCTAGCTGATACTTCTGGCTTAGACCGTATGGCTAAACACTTAAATCAACGTAAAACTCATACTTGCCAAGTAGTAATCGAAAATGGTATGTACATGTGTCTATTACTTTGAATTTATGATATATGAGCCAGTAGTTTAAATCTATTACATTGTGAGCTCTTACAAATTAAATTGATACTCCATCTATGTGTATTACATTTGTAAACAAAGCCTTTTGTGATTTCAGTTACTGAAAGAAGCTTAACTTCTGAATCCACTTCTGAGTAAGTTTAATTTTCATTCAGCACAATTTACTTTGATAGATTTTAGTACTGTTGCAGTTTTTAAATGTACCATTAATAGAAATGAAAAATATTAAAGTATTTTGTTTTTGTTTTAAAACGGCTTGTTGAAATAGATTCCTGCTCTATGAAACTCGTGCAACCTGGTGCAAGACAAGTTGGAATTTCCTAAGTTCAAAGTTCTGCAGTGTTTGCCTTTACAAATCCAGTTTCCTAAGTTCAAAGTTCTGAAATGTTCCATAAAGGCAGTTAAAATCCACAACACTAGTTCACATTTTTTTCAGCCCTTTTCAGCTTTCTGATGGCAGTAGATTCTTATTCCACCTTATCTTTGTGTCAGGTTAACATATCTTAACCTGTACTTGGCTTCTCCAGTTAGCTCTGAAAAAAAGAACTTTAGTTGCTATAGTCTTTACTTGCTTTGCTTCAGATAATTTGTGTTTCTTTGCTTCAGATAATTTGTGTTTCTCTCTGCCTTCAGAATATTACATATCAAACAGTGTAGCTATTCTCTTTCCTTTTCCTAT
The DNA here is from genome assembly GCA_001685095.1 of Ellobius talpinus. Taxonomy (NCBI): domain Eukaryota; kingdom Metazoa; phylum Chordata; class Mammalia; order Rodentia; family Cricetidae; genus Ellobius; species Ellobius talpinus. The sequence goes on along the minus strand of LOJH01044139.1, from coordinate 11,737 downwards.
TTTGTCTGCTTCTTAATTTCTTCTAAATCTTGCTGCTCAGATAGCTGCTTTTTCCTTCATTCTTTGTCATTGTTCTATTTTTCAGATGCAGAAGCGACACAGAAATTTCAAAAAATGTCCAGTATACTCCTGGACAGTGTCCCCCTTCGATGGACACAACTAATACCTGTTTTTCTTTCCACGGAATGTGAATTGTTTGACTGTGAGACCTGTTTCAATTTGTGACCTTGGGAATCTATCAGTTCTTAGGCAGAGTCCCTTCCTGCTTAACTACCCTTACATAAGGCTGATGTTGATTTGGCCATCAATAACCTCAAGGTCCACCAAAATGAACACAGCTTCCTACTGGGGGCTTTGGTACTTAAGTTTAGGCTTATGAACGATTATAATAATGAAAGCCCACCAAGTAAGTGCTTTAACACCCAAGTTCAAGTTTAATCACTTTGGCTGCAGTCCCTTAATCTTCCTCTAGCATGAATACAGTCTGAGGTATATGAAAAACCTGATTGTATAGGGAGTGAAAATTACTTTCATGTTCTTGGAAAAGCAAACTTTGTGGAGTTCTAGCTCCAAAGTAATTTTTTAGTGTTGTCATTTAAAGTTTTAGCCAGTATTCCAAGAGTTCTCAGCAGTGATACTATTTAAATTCCTATTTTTTTTAAATTAAGTTTTGATAGCTTGGTTTTTGTCATTCACCAAATTTATTGATATCTACTTTGTATGTCAACTTTTGTAATTTCTGATTAAATCTTTTGTGTTTGTTAAAAATGCCAAGAAATTTCTTTAAAATTTTCTACAGATTTCATGCAGCTACCTATTGGTAGTTTCTTTTCTGTTTTTCTTTCTTTTTTGGAGGTTTTTTTTTGAGCCACGGTTTCTACTATATAGTCCAGGCTGACCTTGAACTTACAGATTTTTCTGCCTCAGCCTCCCAAATGCTGCTTTTAAAGGCATGTGAGGTACTTGTTCAGGTCATTAGACATTAATATATGATCTGTCTGTCTTGAGACTATCATGAACATCTTAGCAGTCAGGAATTCAAAGACAAAGAACAAAAACTCCCCTTACAAATATTACAACAAGTTTTACATTGCTATTCAATTAGTAGTTATCTTCTTAGCCATTAATGTAATTCCTTTAGATAAAGATAATATATTCAATAATATTGGGACCAAAAATGCACTTGTTTCTTGCCCACATATATATAGAGAGAGATGTATATTTTTTTATTTTGATGTTTGTTTATTTTGGTTTACATTGAATATAGATTTTCTGAACAGTTTTGATGTTACTTATTTTTTTAATAAAATTTGTATTATTAAACACTCTTAGGAATTATTTTATAAGTAAGTTGCTATAAAAACCTATAGATTGTATCATATAACAAAAATTGTTTTCCTTTTCACATGGAAGCCTGCCTGCTTTGCCTATAGACTAAGGTCTTTATCTACAGAGTACATCTTGTGCTGTTTCCTTAAGCATACTTAAAAGCTCACTAATTTAGAGTTTATTTTGGGGGTTTTTTGGTTTTTTTTTTCTGAGACAGAGTTTCTCTGTAGTTTTAGAACCTGTCCTGGAATTAGCTCTTGTAGACCAGGCTGGCCTCGAATTCACAGAGATCCTCCTGCTTCTGCCTCCTGAGTGCTGGGATTAAAGGTGTGCATCACTACCGCCCAGCTATTTATTTAGTCGTTTGTTATGTGTGTATGTGTATGGGTATGCACATGCCATAGCTCATAAGTGGAAGTCAAAAGACATTTTTGGGGAGTCTGATGATCTCTACTATGTGGGATCTGAGGATCAAAGACATTTTTGGGAGTCTGATTATCTCTACTATGGGATCTGAGGATCAAACTCAGGTTTAATGATGGACTTTGCTGACTGAGCCATCTCACCAGCCCTGAAATGAGATATTACTATTTACCAAATCTTCAGAGCCTCAAAACAAGATAATTGTTAGTAAATTAGTAGGCTATTTACCAAGTTGTCTCTGATTGGGTCAAATGCCCTAAAGACAATTTGAAATAGTTTTTAAGTTAGCTTAGATCACTTAATAGTATGTGAGTGCCTCTGAATAAAAGAAATATAATTCAACACAAAATTACTTTTCTAAGCTAAATGGGAGAAGATTGTGTAACCTTCCATTTTCATTTATTTCTCAAAAGAATTCAGGGTTGGTGTGAGCACAGCCTTTAATCCCAGCACTTGAAACACATAGGCAGGTGGATCTCTATGAGTTTGAGGCCTGCCAGGTCTATGTAGAAAGCTCCAGGACAGTCAAGAGACCCTGTCTCAAAATAACTATATATGTGGAAAATACATACAATATACAAATATCTATCTAATAGTTACCTTCTTTAACCTTCCAAAATTCCTGAACAAATGGTTTCCAAGCCTGTTTTATGTATGAGAAAACTAGAGTGACATCATTCTGGAAGATAACATTGTTATCAAGAAGTACTTATATCTGAACGGTAGAAGTACCACTTTCCCTGCCTCATTTTAGGAAAATCAGTATTTTCTTTTTACTACTAAAGGTTTGGGTTTTGATTTGTTTTGTTTTGTTTGGAATGGTGTGTTTTGGATGGGTGGGAGGAGCAGGAAGATGGGTTTTGGGGGTTTGATTGATTTTCTTATGGTGGTGCTAGAGATGGAACTTAGGGTTTCATGCATGCTAGACAACACTCTACCAACTGAGCTATACTCCAAGCTGGAGCATATTCTCACATACCCCTCAGGTTGGCCTCAAACATGCCACTAGCAATGTTTTTGGAGACAGAATCTCTCCACATACCTTTGGCTTTCCTGTGACTCATTATGTAGACCAGGATGGCCTTGAACTCACAGAGGCTGCCTGCCTCTGCCTCCTGAATGTTGGAACCTGACCTGAGCCACCATATCTGGTCTTGAACAAAGATGTGTTGAATTCTTTTGTGTTTCATTTGTTTAACTCTGTAAAGCTGTGTTACTTTGCCTGTCTAAAACACCTGATTGGTCTAATAAAGAGTTGAACAGCCAATAGCTAGGCAGGAGAGAGAGATAGGTGGGGCTGCCAGGTAGAGAATAAAGAGGAGAAATCTAGGGGAGAGAGCTAAGAGGAGTGAGTAAAGGAGAAGACACCAGGGGCCAGCCACAGAGTAAGAAGGAAAGAAAGATGTATAGAATAAAGAAAGGTAAAAAGCCCAGAGTCAAAATGTAAAGTGGGATAAATTGTTAGAAAAGCTGACTAGAAACAAGCCAAGGCATTCATAAGTAAGAATAAGTGTGTATTTAAACCAACTACAGTTATCCCTTGGAACATTATCTTTATCAGAAAATTTGTACTATTCAAAGCTGATTTCTGATTTGTAGACAAACATGTAATCCTTATCTTTTGGCCTAACTCTTCATTGTCTTCATAGTGAGCTTAACATGCATATGTACATAAAAAGTAGCACTCAATCCTAATACTTATATTTGTCAAAGGAATAGTGAACTGGAAAGAATCTTACAGATCATATTCCCATTTGGCAAATGGTGCAAGAAGTGTCTGTAAAGTACCTCTTCTTTAAAAGCGCTATAGTTCAAAACTAGATTTTCCATCCCTTGCCATTCCCTTCTCTCCTAGGATGTTTTGATCCTTGTGTGCCTGTGAACTCCCAGGTTCTAGGCCTAAGCCTATTCTAAGGATGATTTAACCAGCTCAAGCCCTGGCATCCTGTATCAATGCCCGTCTACTCTGCTTATCCTAAATGACACAGATATGGGGCCAATAAGCTCAGGCCCAAGAGTGTTTACTCCTCTCAGGTTTGAGATGGAGTGCGGTAAGGGAAGTATGCACTGTGCTTCAGGCTGTGCAGTTAGGCAGAAGAGGGTTCTACCCTATTCCAACACTTGGCAGCCACGTAACCCTAGGCAAAATACTTGGCTCATTATGTGCCTCAGAGGCTATTGTGAGGATTAAGCATGACAGTCATTGCTAAAACCATTATGTAGTACTTAGATGTGGTAGTGCATGCCTGTTATCCCAGCACCCAAGAGACTGAGGCAGGAGAATTGAGAGTTTCAGCCTGAGCTGTTACATACTGAGTTTCTAGACAGCTTAAGCTACAGAGCGAGACTCTAATTCAAAAATCCAAAAATAATAATGTAAGAGCTGTCGGGCGGTGGTGGCACATGCCTTAAATCCCAGCACTCAGGAGACAGAGACAGGCAGATCTCTGTGAGTTCAAGGCCAGCCTGGTCTACAGAACGAGTTCCAGGACAGGAGCCAAAGCTACAGAGAAACCCGTCTCAAAAAACAACAATAATAATAATCTAAGAGCTCTCATTAATTCAGTGGAAAACAGACTGAAAACTAGAGTTAGTCCTCACGAAGTACCATGTCGGGGCTGGAGAGATGGCTCAGCGGTAAAGAGCAGTAGCTGCTTTTCCAAAGGTCCTGAGTTCAATTCACAGCAACCACATGGTGGTTCACAACCATCTGTAATAAAATCTGGTACCCTCTTCTGGTGTGCAGGCATACATGCAGGGAGAACACTGTATAGATAATAAATAAACCTAAGAGTAAAAGAACTACCAAGTCTAAATAAACAAAACTTTTCAATTGATTATGTCAAGCCACTGAAGCATATCTAACTTCGGGAAGGGCCATTTGACCTTTGTTTTTGACAGGCAGCAGCAAGTCACAGTGGCAAGTCATAATGGGATTCTCTCAGGAAGGATGGCCTTCACATTCCAAAGCTGGGAAATGGCCTTGCTCAGAAGAGACTGGTCATTAGGGCTTCAGTGACCTTGAGTGAACAAACTCTTTGATTTAATCCTTATCTTCCAATAGTTACTACACCCCCACCATGTTTCTCTGTAAGGACATCCCTAGAATTTACTACCCTAGTCTAGATAACAAACCATCATGTTATTACTGTACAGATTTATTGACGTTGATCTAAAAAAGTATGAATGCACCATGCTTTGATCAATTCTTCAGAACTCAATGTGAAAATTACAGTGTATATGTAAAATTAGTTGAAAAAAGTCTTGTCAATCAGTTCTTGTATTAATTGAGTTCATTGATCTTGCTAAGGAATCTACACAAACTGAGAAGAATAGAGCTAATCTTTTTGTCATCTAGTCTGATAAGGTTTCCATTCAATGAGGTCCCCAGAAGAATAAGCAGGACAGTATTTGAGGTACTCCCCTTTATTTGATTTTGTTTTTTATTCGTATTTTTTGTTTTTTTAAGACAAGGTTTCTCTGTGTAGCCCCTGACTGTCCTGGAACTTACTCTGTAGGAAGGCTGGACTTGAACTCAAAGATCCACGTGCCTCTCCCTCTGCTTCTTGAGTGCTGGGATTAAAGACATGCCGCCATTGCCTGGCATCCTTTTATTTGAAGTATCTGAATTTCCATATGGGGTTTGTGGGTAGACTCAAGTAAAGCAGGTTTCTTAACCATGATTGTGCCTAAAGCTTCCTCTGGTCATGTAAGATTAAATGCAAAGTCACAGTGCTTACTCAATTATTGGGGAAAAAATAAATACCAACCACAGAGTCAGAGCCAGCCTTAAAGATCCATTTCTTATTCTGGTTCAGCTGCATCCTGGTTTAAGGCAATCAATATATCCCCAAAACAACAGGACTAGCTAATTTACCGGGCTTCAGAGGCTGCCTCCCTGCACAGATCAAGTGCTTCCTATGTGTCCCTGCTCTTCCACTCTGCTGCTATGCTATAGTTCTTAACATAGCAGGTTCACAGGCTTCCCGGGGAGAGCGAAGCCCTAGTAATTGGACAAGGAGTAATGTCAGGACACCTTCAGGTCGTAAGGATACCCTAGCTCCTGGTGTCGTAAGTGCCCAAGTTAGGGCCAGAATTTGTTCCTGCTACTTAGACAAACATCCAGGAAATATTCATTCAGCTGTCAGAAAACCACTTTGCTGCCATCACTAACTTCGCCAACAGGAGGCGTGTGGTGGACGTGTATCTCCTTGTAGTGTCAATTTTGTCGCTTGCATCTAGAGTGACACTCAATGTGGAAGTGTTTATACTCAGGATTAGTCTTCCCATGTCTCTTGAAGTTAAGAGGCTCTTACCTAGTAGTTTCAGGCAAGCAGCCGAAGGACAATGGGTGTGACCAAAATAGTTTCATTTTTTTCTTGCTTAGGGCCTGAAAGGATCCACTTCACCAGGCTGGGTTCCTTGGGAACCCAGAGTGTCCTATTCACATAGCTGGCTTTAACGACGTGGCTAAAGAAAAATAGTTTCTGCAGTTAGAGCTTGTCAGAAAGCTTAGGGAAAGCTATACACATATAGACATGGGGGTACCACAGAATCATCTGTGACCATTTTAAAAATTCCAATTCCTGAACACCACTTTTGAGCTTCTAGATAAAGTGGTTTGGAAATCTGTTCTATAATTGAGATACTGCAGTTAACTTGAACCAGTATTTGAGATCCACTAATCTAAGAAACTCTCAGATGAAATATTTCATCAATCTTAATGTCTATGCACAGCCCTTAGAGGCACAGACAGCCAAAGGACTTGGAATCAAAGCAAGAGTTTAACCCAGGTGGTTGCTCTGTGTAAATTATGCTGATATTGTCAAGAAACTTAAAGGTGCCAGGAGGTGGTGGCACATGCCTTTAATCCCAGCACTTGGGAGGCAGAGGTAAGCGGGTCTCTGTGAGTTTGTGGCCAGCCTGGTCTATAAGAACTAGTTCCAGGACCCTATGGCTGTTACAAAGAGAAATCCTGTCTTGAAAATCCAAAAGGGGGGGGGGGAGAGAGACTTAAAGGTAGTTTAAGAGCCTAAGCCAGCCTTTTTTTCCAAAAGGAGCAAGTGCCTTTCCAGGAAGATGATGAGGAATGACCAATGGAGGAAGGTAGCAATGAAGGAAGGCAGCAACTCTGTCCCCGTTGGTGTTTCAAGATAATAAACTACCTTTAGAGGCATTTGCTAGTAAACATAGTAGAAATTAAGCCTTGCTTTCTAGAAAGCTGTCTGTACATAACTGGGCCCATGCCATTCCAAGTGGGCTTAGTTCCTTTCCTGGGCTTATCCAGCTATTCTGGACTAAGGATTTTTTTCTGGCCTTAGCCTAGCCAGTTGTGCTTAGATCAGCATCTGACCCCGGACTCTCTTAGTAATTGAGGTGACGGTCCTTAACATCACTGACCTTAGCCACAGTATATCCTCGTGCTAGCTACAAGCCTCTGAGCAAGCAAGTACAGTCTGAGTCATGGCTGGAAGATTTTCAGTCATGAAAAAGCATACCAACCAGGGTTTCATTAGTCATCAAGTCAACAGACAACAGAACCCAAGCTCTTGATAAAACGCAGAGGCAAGACATTGGGTAGGGGCAACTGACAAGAAAACCTGCTCTTACTGGAATACTAAAGACTGGCATCCAGGCCAGGAAACAAGCATACTGGTGATTGTGATGAGCCTGAGGCCAGGTGGTCTTGGCAAAGAACTATAGAGGTGAACTGAACCTTCCTTTGAGAAGCCCTCTGAAATGAGTTATATTTTGCTGTCTGGGGGCAGAGCTGCATAGGCCTAGCAGGAAAACTCAGGAGCTGTCATCTCAGGACTCTCATAGCAGGATTCCAGTAAGACCATTAAAGGAGCATCTGCAAACATGGACACTCACCCGGGACTATTGTACCTTTACTAGACATTTTTAGATTACAGTTAGACAAAGAGCTAGATGTATAAAAAACAACTATTGAAGTCTCCTGCTGGAGAATCACCAAAAACCAAATAGTGTTCCACCTGACAGTAAGGCCATCCACTTCAGCACCCTTTAGGACAATAATACCAAAAGAAATTAAATGTTTCAAAATAAATTTATTTAGCAAAAAGAAAAAAACAATGTAGACTTGTACACAAAAACTATTAGGGCAGGTCTGGGGAGATGGCTCACTGGTTAAGAGACTGCTCTCCTAGAGGACCCGGGTTTAATTCCCAGCACCCATATGGCAGCTCACAATTGTCTAACTCCAGTCCCAGGGAATCTGACACCATCATACATACCAAATGCACATAAAATAGTTAAATATTTTTAAAAACCTATGAGGGCTGAGAGATGGCTCAGTAGGCAAAGACATTTGCTGCCAAGTCTGATGACCTGAGTTCAATCTTTGGAACCCATATGGTAGAAGGTGAGAATCAACTCCTGCAGGCCGTCCTGTGACTTCCACACAAATACCAGAATGCTTATTCACTCCCCACACACAAATAAAAATATTAAAATAAATTAGATTATTCTTTCTGGGAGTAGTCAGTGATGTTGAGTATATATTCTCAACATACCCTTGTACTCACTATTGCCTAATTTTATTTTTTAAGATTTGTGGGCTGGAGAGATGGCTCAGAAGTTAAGAGTACTGACTGCTCTTCCAGATGTCCTGAGTTAAAGTCCCAGCCACCATATGGTGGCTCACAACCATCTATGAGATCTGGTGCCCTCTTTCTGACCTTCAGGTGTACATGCAGGCAGAACACTATACATAATAAATAAAATCTTAAAAAAATTATTTTGTGTGCATGAGTGTTTCCTGCATGTTGTGTGCCATGTGCATGCAGAGGTAAGAACAGGAGGCTGAATCGCCTGAAACTGGGGTTACAGACAGTTGTGAACCATGATGTGGGGTTGGGGATCAAACCTGCATCCTCTCTAAGAACAGCAAGGACTCTTAATCACTGAGCCATCTCTCCAGCCCTCAGTTGTTGAATTCCTGTTTCTAAGTAATTGCATTATTCTGTAACTGGGTCACGGGGCCTTTGAACATAGGAGATGTATCTTCCTGTAACATATTCGATGGCGTCCTTTGCACAATATGTATTTCTTAGCTTGAGCCTTGCCTCATCCAAGAAAGGAGAGGGGGGTCACAGGGACAAACATCAGCTTCTCATGGTGAAATGTGGGAGAAGAATATTTTTGCGAAAGAACTGGAATTGTAAGACAGCCTACTTTTTTTGGTTTATTGAGACAGGTTTCTCTGTAGCTTTGGAGCCTGTCCTGGAACTAGCTCTTGTAG
>LOJH01044137.1:1084-13530 GCA_001685095.1 Ellobius talpinus | reverse complement strand
AGTGGTTGTACAAGTTTGCATTCCCACCAACAATGGATGAGTGTTCTCCTTACTGCTACATCCTCTCCAGCATAAGCTATCATTAGTGTTTTTTTATCTTAGCCATTCTGACTGGTTTAAGATGGTATCTAAGAGTTATGAGCCTTCAATGCATGAGCACAGGAGACCATTTCCTAAATATAATCCCAGTAGCACAGACACTGAGAGCAACAGTATATAAATTGGACCTCCTGAAACTGAGAAGCTTCTGTAAAGCAAAGAACCCAGTCAATAAGATAAAAAGGTAGCCTACTGAATGGGAAAAGATCTTCACCCACCCCACATCAGACAGAGGACTGATCTACAAAATATACAAAGAACTCAAGAAATTAGACAACAAAATTCCAAATAATCCAATTAAAAATGGGGTCCAGATTTAAACGGAGAATTTTCAAAGAATCTCAAATGGCTGAAAGACACTTAAGGAAATGTTCAACATCCTTAGACATCAGGGAAATGCATATCAAAACATACCACATTTTCTTTATACATTCTTTGGTAAGAGCAGGGAAGCACAGCCCTTCAAAGAAAAAGAAAGCATTTACATCATGGAGAACAGTCCTCTTGACAAGCTATGTAAGAGATGCTGGGTACAAATCCATGTCTTTCCACAATGTCAGAAGTGATGAATAGCAAGCTGCATCCATTTCACTGTCTGCAATTTGCTAAATAATCCTGATTTCACAGATCGTGTGGTCACCAGGAATCACAGTTTCTTTGATTCCAGTCTTAGTTACTAATATTAAGTCCCGGATATCCCAGTACACATCACACAGCAAGAGAACCACACAGTTACCAAAGGGCTGAGAACAAGTCAAAAAGGCTGCAGAGTTTGGAGAAGCCACCCTGGGGTGAATGATGGAGCTGGCACCAAGGGAAGCAAAGCCTGTGGAGAGGAGGGAGAAGGTTTCCCAAGCTGCAGGTGCCAAGCTGCTTGCACTGAGATGTCAGAGGCAGGACTGGGTGAAGCCAGGCAGGGATGACTTTAAGATGGGCTGAGCTGCTGGACAGAGGCAGATGTCCTTCACTGCAGCCAGCCTTCTTGGATGAGGCTCGTGACAAAGTGACTGGTGAGTGGCCATCACATCTCAGTGTTGGGGATCCCCTTGTTTCACGGTTCCAGTATGTTCTATCGGATGTGACTGGCAAGCTCCTGTAGTTGCCATTTCTGGACTGGCTTACGTATTCACAGATACCATTATATTCTGGCAGAAGTCAATGATCCATTTGTGCCTCCTGGTGTGCTGGCAGATGGTGGTTATTTACTTGTATAAACAAGATGTAGAATCAGTCTTTTTTTGGCACTTAGACTCAAGATGTAGTAACACAGGTCACGGCTGTTGCTTCGTCAGACAGAGCCATTCAAAGCCAGGCCCAGCCTAAGATCTGCTTGTCCATACAACACAGTAACCCAGAGAGGTCTGGACTGTTCTCAGTCCCTCACAATGCCACATGGAAAGAGCCGAGAGGGAGAGACACTACCTGTGTGTTGTTTACAAGCCGAGAGGGAGAGACACTACCTGTGTGTTGTTTACAATGTTTACAAGCTTCCTTACTTCCTAGAAGTGGGCAGAAGGCCCAGTCTGAGGAATGCATTTGCCCATTATCACAGATAAGTGTGGATGGGGATGCAGGTGGCTGGGACAGGGAACCAGTAGGTGAAGCATGGTCAATTGCTGTGCTCTGAAGGTGCTTAGAGCTCCACATGTCCTTCCTCTGTCTTCCTCAATTGCTGTCTACATCACCTTCTGAGACAGGGTCTCTCCCTGAACCAGAACCTTGATGATTCTGCTTGTCTGGGTAGTCAACTTGCCCCAGGAATCCTCTTTCTGAGCCCCAGGACTACATGTGGCTAACATGCCTACCCTGTTTTTATGTGAGTTTTGCAAATCTGAATGCATCTTCATACTTGGAAAGCAAGCACATTATCTACTGGGTCACCTCCCCAGTCCCAAGGTCATGGTTTTCAGGTAATGAGGCAATGCATCCAGGTTGCTGGACAGGGATGACAGAAACAATGGCACAGAGGAGAGCAAGAATGTCATTGCGGTTCCAGGCTCCACACTGCAGCTAAGGTTCAAGAAATGTCATGAAGGGAAGTGTCCACACTAACCTGAAATAAATGCTCTTTCCTCTGCTAATTCTGCATCTGTGGGATGCTGGGCCATCTCCAAAGATCTCAGCAAAGCAATGGACTGAGCACAGAACCAGACTCAATCAGCCGCCGTCTAGTTCACCAAGCACAAGAGGTTTCCAGAACATGAAAAATGTCAATAGTGCTCTTAACAGCTCCTGCTTTTGTTATGGTGGCTGTTGTTAATTTAGAAAGGTGTGTCTGCTTTTTGGGATATTGTTTATGGGGGCTGGAGCAATGTTTCAGTGGTTAAGAGCACTGGCTGCTCTTCCAGAGATCCAGGTTCCATTCCCAGCACCCACATAGCAGCTTATGACTGTCTGTTCCAGGATCCCACGGCCTCTTCTGACATCTGTAGGCTTCTGTACACACATAGTGCACATACATAAACTCAGGTGCACAAATATGCATATAAAATAAATATTTTTCATTTGGAGTGGAGTCTCACTGGGTAGATAAAGCTGACTCCTAACTTACCTTCTTCCTGCATCAGCCTCCCAAGCCCTGGGATCATGGGTCTGCGTCACCAGGTGCCAGCTAAGAACTGTTATTCAAACTAATGTGCAGGCCAGTCCAACCTTGTGACATCACATAATGATGCTGTCATCTCCAAAGTTCACACTGGACAATGTGAAACTTACAAGAATGTCTCGATGTTTTAAATAAGGTTAGTTTTGTGTTGGGCCACATTCATAGCTACCTTCAGCCTCATGGAGTCACATGGAGCCCACAAACCATAGGGTGCATATGCCTGAAAGGTCTTGTTGTTCCAAAATTGCTTAATTAATTCATATTCTTAAGTTTCTTTGGGTCTAATACAATAACTGTTCCAGTTTTGTTTCTGTTGTGATAGACTACCCCAACAGAAAGCAACTTGAGGGAGAAAGAGGGTTGTTGTTTTTTTTTCCAATTTACAATCCCAGGTTAGAGTCCACCATTGTGGGGAAGTCTAGGCAGGGACGTCAAACATCTAGCCACAACATAGCCGCAGTCAAGAGCAGAGAGAGATAAATGCATACTCATTCGTTTGTTTGCTTGTGCTTGGCTTGATTTTTCCTATCTGACTCGGAAACCCCTGCCTAGGTGCTGCCCACAATGGGTTGGGTCCTCCCACATCATTGACAGGATAATTATCTATAGACATGTCCATGGGCCAACCCACTGTACACAATCCCTCACTGACTCTCTCTTTCCAGATGTGAGTCTAGGCATCTAAGTCCCTGTTCTATTGCTATGAAGAGACACCATGAGCAAGTCAGCTCTTATTTAGTTTTTAAAGCATTCAATTGAGGGCTGGTTTACAGTTTCAGAGGCTTAGTGCATTATCATCACATTGGAGAGCTTGATGGCATGCAGGCAGGCATGGTGATGGAGAAGTAGCTAAGAACTTTACATCCTGGTCCTCAGGCAGCAGTCAGAGGGGAGGGGCACATTGGTCCTTATGTGTGCTTTTAAAACCTCAAAACCCACTCCCAAGACATACCTCCTCCAACAAAGACTCACCTATGCCAACAAGGCCACCTCTCCTAATCCACCCAAAGAGTTCACCAACTGGGGACTATGGACTCAAGTATATGAGCTTGTGGGAGCTCAATAGGTTATGTCAAGTTGAAAATTGAAGCTAAATGCCACAGTGATTACTTAATGTGATTACTCTTGACAAACTTGGTTATTTTTTAAAGGAACTTTTGAAATCAGAAGCTGGAGCCCTATAGGGCTAACCCAGTAAGACAGAAGTAAGAGGGACCAATCCACAGCATTTTAGAGGGTTTTCAGCCAGTCACCACCAAGACAAGGACATCCTCAGTGGTCCCAGGAGGGCAAAACACCTGCTGAGTGGCAATGACCCCAGCTCCGCTGCTCAGCCACACAAGGAGGGGGGGAAGCAGAAGAACCACCCAGCTAAGCCCCCATCTCCTGAGCTCAGCTAACTGTGTGAAATACATGCTGATGGTTGTCTAAACCAGGTTCTGTGCCTATAGGAAGTTTGTCTGGCCACTTCTGCCATCTAGGGAGAACAACGCCCCTCACCAACTCTGTGTGGAGCAGAGGGAGCTGTTCTGAAAGCAGGAGCAAATTTCACTATGACTGGCAGAGCACATACTCACCCCTCCCTGAGTACAACCTCCAAGGAGTTCTGAGGGAGGGAGAGGCCACAGCACCCTCCATGTTTACAGATGGGATGTCTGTCTCCAAGCTTCCCAGATATCAGACACAGATCTGCTGTAGCCACCAATGACAGGCAAAAGTACCCTAGAGGGAGAACTCATGTGACAGACACTTTGATTCAGTCAGACATGGTGCAAGGCTGCACCTCACAAATATGGGGTACTACAGTGTACCACAGACATCCTGAGTGAAGGTCATAGTCCAGAGAGAGAAGGCTCTGATGTTTCTGAGTCTGTGTCAAGCCTAGACCTTGATCTTGCACTGAGAGGTCCAGCTCTCCACGAAATACCCTGTCTGCATAAACAGGTCCATGGATCAGTTTCTCACTCACACAGCATGGTCCCCACTGCTCCAGGGGCAGGATCTTGAGAAACTGTGTCTTGATCCATCAAGTATCACATTCCCCAGAGGACATTTAAATTGTCTGAATCAGAGAAACACACAAACACGCCTGTAATCCAAGCCCCGGTACTGGCCAGCCGTGCCTTGCTGCAGCCTCTACCTATACCCCAGGAGGCAGTAGGATCTCACAATGGTCTGGCAGGTGGACAAGGCACCTGAGGCAGGTGTGACTTCATCCATGCTGGCTGCCCTCCGTGTGGGTGTTTGGGGAGTAGTCTCTGTGGACAGGTCGTCACAGTCCTAATAGAAACAGAGGACAGCTGCCATTCTGAGTGGGCCTGAGACCCACTGCGGTCCTTCAGAGCCAATCAATGGTAGAGCACACTGGCTTGGATTTGGCGTAGAATGTTCTGAGACTCGTTCAGTCTTTCTGCTTTAATGTGTATGGGTGTTTTGCCCACATGTATGTCTGTGCACCACATGCCTTCCTAGTGTCCTGGTAGGCCAGAAGAGGGCCTTGCATGGCCTTTAACTAGAGCTACAGACAGTTGTGAACTACTGTGAAGGGTGACAAGTATCAAACCTAGGTCCTGTGGAAGGGCAGAGTTCTTTTAACCACCTCTCCGTCCTCACTAAGTGGTAATTGACTCTTCTTCTTTAAGAAATATTTGGGAAAAAACAAACAGTATTTGAAGGTACTAATGACCTTGATGACAGTATCACTGCCACTCCCTTTCCATGTGGGCTCCTGAAGATCCCAGCCCTAAAGTCCAGGAGGTAGCTTTCAGAAGCGGTCTTTCTCTTGAACAGTAGTTATCAACCTGTGAGTCATGACCGCTTTGGGGGTTGCATATCAGATATTCTGCATATCAAATATTTAGACTATAATTCATAACCATAGCAAAATTACAGCTATGAAGTAGCAATGAAATAATTTTACGTTTGGAGGTCAACACAGCATGAGTAGCTGTGTTAAAGGGCCGCAGCATTAGGAAGACTGAGAACCACTGCCATTGAAAATCAGCTCTGTGAGCTGAGGATGAAGGAGTGTGGTCCTGCCTCTTTCCTGCACAGTTCATGCTGAACTTGGCATCCACGCAGCTAATGGCAGGAAGTGGGACTGTAGCAAAGAGCCTGGCTTATCCTGACACCTGCCTTTGGAGCCTACTGAGAGCAATCATCTTTCCAGTAAGGCAACTCCAGGTATGATTCATGTTATGAGTGCCCAAACTGCTCAGGAGGCATCAGGTGGCTCTGAGGTGCCACGACCCTCAACCCTAATAAAAGGCAAGTTCAGGTTAATGTAGCTTGGCTTGGCCTCCAAGGAGAAATGGCCACTGTGAGCCATGAGTTAGTACTGCTGCCTTTGCTCAGTTCAGACTATCAATCCAAGGCCGTCATCAGTGGCTCCAGCTGATGGAATTCATCACAGAGGGACATCTTGACATCTAAACTTTGTGCATCTTGAAACCTCTGCTCTGACCCAGACACCATCCCTCCTAGATGGAGGCCCTGATGACAGGCCCTCCATCCCTAGGGCTCACCTAATTTCCACAGGCCCACTTGCCAGGCATGGCTGGCAAGCCATTCTCTCCCCAAAAGACAGAAAGCTAGGAGGCTGGGGTGGGGGTGGGGCCACTTGCCAGCCATGACTGGCAAGCCATGCTCTCCCTAAAAGACAGAAAGCTAGGAGGCCGGGGTGGGGGTGAGGCATGGGTTATTAAGATGGTACATGTCGGCCAGGCGGTGGTGATGCACGCCTCTAATCCCAGCACTCAGGAGGCAGAGGCAGGCAGATCTCTGTGAGTTCAAGACCAGCCTGGTCTCAAGAGCTAGTTCCAGGACAGGCTCCAAAGCTACAGAGAAACCCTGTATCAACGCCCCCCCAATAGTAAGTGTCAGGTGATCTTCTGGCAGGGTGATCTGTTATCCCAGAGAAGCTCAGGAACAGATGTGGAATACCATGGAGGTGTGTCACCACACACAGCGTGTGTCCAGGGGCACAGGGAAGTCTGGGTTGCTATGCTGTGGGGCAGTCTCAAGTGACAGAGACTCTGATCCTTCTGTACAGAGAGCCTCAGTTTCCAACCCCATCCTCATGCAAGCATCTCTAAGGACTATGGGGTTAAAGAAAAAATTCATCTGCATGAAGAAAAGGAGCCAGACATCAGCCCTCTCCAAAGGTGGCCTGAGGGGCTCCACAGGATGAGCAGTGGGGCTGCCAAGAGCACAGTCCAGACCCCTGAGGGATAGGGAAACATAGACTGGTCACCACGTCATCATGTGACTCTCCCTTCCACAATTGTGAAGCAGCTTCATGGAATCCCCAGCTTCCACAGGACTAAGCCTGCCCTTTCTGGGCTCTCACTGCTCAGTGGGGCTTGCCAAACAGCAGCTGTAAGATTTAACTGAAAACTGCTGGTCTGAGAGCCATGCACATTCCCAAGTCAAATGGATAAACTAGGTAGTCAGGGAAAGAACTTACTTCCACACTGGGAATTAAGGAGAAAAAGATACTGTAAATGACTCGTTTCAACAAGTACGAAGTGTGCAGATTCCCAGATAAGTCCAAGTTGACAAGTCCCACAGCCCAAGTCAGTGGTCAGTCCCAAGTTTCAGTAACCTGTGAGAAGTCTTCCCAAACCCACCAGACTTGGGGATGAGGCAGAAGAGGGCACTGAGGGCCTGTCCTGGAGGCATCAACACTATAGCTGTGGCTCTCCCAACCTATTGACTCCAAGAGCTGCCCCGAGGTGCAACAGCCATTCAGGCTGGGGCAGACGTCATTGCAGCCCATACTTCTGAGACACCAGACACCTGGGACAGAGGCAGTGTCACAGCTGCAGAGAAGCAATGCTGGTTTTTGCTTGGTCTCAGTCTTCTTGTGCCTCCTTGCTGCCTCTAGGTCAGTCAGGTCTTGGAGGATAAGCTGAGGTGTGCTAATCCATGGAAAATATCCATGTCCTCAGCCTGGGTTGCCACCTGCAGTGGCAGCTCTGTGAATGACTGTCCAAGAGGTTAATGGTTCTAGAAATAGGCTACACACAAGAGAAATATGGCCTAGCTTCCAGACTCTGAAACAGCAATCTTGCTCTCTGGGTAGCAGGGAAACTCCAGGTACCATCTGGAGTTTCACGTAGGGTGCCAACGTGAAATAGGCACTTCAGTTTGACCAGTCGTGGTCTGGCTCCAGCAGTAAGTCTAATTATTACACCCACACGTCAAGGCCAAACCACCCTTACACAGGAAGGTATAGAAGAAGAAGTCACTGGGGGCATAGTATGTCCAGGCTAGAAGCCCACAGAACGCCATAGCAAAGGCTCTGGCCAGCCCTGTGGAAGTCAGCTAACTCCTTTGAGGCTCAGCTCTGCCAAACAGATGCCTGAGTATTGGGAGGTCTCAGGTCCACATGACTCAGTATTGTCAGGATGGACGTGTGTGTGACAGTCTGAACTTTCAGAGAAGAACACAGTGTCCACCTACAACGGCAGGTGAAAGGGGCCATCTGGGCCCCTTCGGTCAACTTTATGGTCCCTCCATTAACATTTTGTCAGACTTCAAGGCCCCATCACATAGAGACTCACAGGCTATTGCCTCACTACCCCTAAGCACTGAGAGGGAGCCCATCACAATTCTCAAGGCCCTGCATTTAGCCTGCCTAGGCTGGACCAATTCACCCATTCATTCTGCCAGTCAGCCAGAAACCCCATTGTCTCCACCCATCAACTTGGCCTGTTTGTTATCAGTAATTGCTTTTCTTGTGGTTGTGATCAAATGCCTGACAAGAAGCAACTTCAAAAGGATGCATTCTAGCACATTCATGGAGACATAGAAGGGAGGGTAGCAGGTGGCTCTGTGGCAGAAGAATGGTGTGATATCTGTGACTCTGTGGGGCAGAGGGACTCCTTGCTCATATCTCAGCCAACCAAGAAACAGAAATGAAGCAGGAAGTGGGACTACCCAGCCCCAAAAGTCCGTCTCCTTCAGCTAAACCCTACCAAAACTTCCCAAATCAGCATCACCACCAGCTAGGGACCAAGTGTTCAAACACACCACCCTGTGTGGGTATCTGACATCAAACCCTTTCCTTGTAAAGGGCCCAAGTCACCTTCCTTCCAGCCCCACACCCACATCTGGATACCATGCAGCCACCAGTCACAGGGATGGATGCTCTATGCTTTTCCTGTAATTGTCACCTCCCCTCTGTAACAACAGCCCCAGAGTTCCCTGGGCTCCTGAACACTTGGCCTTGGGAGTGCTGTGCTGTGCTGAGCTGTACTCTGGCCTTGCATCCAATCCACACACCTCCTTCTTTCTCATGCTGAAGACTCAGACAAGCCTCACCTCTTTCAGGAAGCCTTTCCTGACCCACCTCCTGATCAGTACTCCTCAGACCACCCCATAGACCATGGCAAAGCTGTTTCTTTCTCTGTCTATCAGTGCTCTCACTCCAGGACTCTTGGGGAAGGATCCCCACACTTGGAACCTAGTGGTCATTGAGTAATATTTGCTGAATGAAGTGTTTGTTGGAACACACTCACATTAACCTCTAAATGACTGATACCCATCTTTTCCTGAGAGCAACTGCTGATTGGGGAATGGAGGGGGAAACCCAAAGCCCCAAGGTGAAGCAGAAATACGCAGCTCCTTTGAAGAGGGGTGAGCTCAGAGAGGAGGGCAGTCAGACACCATCAGTTCCAGTGTTGCCTAGGGAGCTCGGCTTTATGTGCACACCTCTAGTATTAGACTGAAGAGGAATTGTAGTCCCTAGTGAATCCAGTCTTCTAGAGGGAAAACCTCCTCCTGGCCATCTTTGAGACATCAGAGCCTCAGAGCTGCAACCACAGACTCAGCAGGGAAACTCTAACTGCCCGCTGCTTGGACCTGCTTCACAGAGAACTGCATTCCTGCCTCCCACTCCCACAGCCAGGGATACCAGCATTTCACACAGACTAATTAACAAATGGCAGAGCAATTAAAACACAGTGGTTGTGAACACGTGATGGAGGCTCCATAGCTTCCCAGGGGGGTTGCAAGATTCGTTATGGCTCCCAAGGAGCAGGGCACCAACCTGGTTCATATCGTGAGCAGTCTACCTCAGCTTCCCCATGCTGGGCTGGCTCCAGCTCCCCCAGCTCTGCCACAAAAGGGTTGGAGAGCAAGTCCCTAGTCTTCCCATCCCTCACCAGCTGTGTCCCCTCAGCCCCCCCCGGGGGGGGGGCAAGTACCCTGTATAGTACCTTCCTCCTTAAGGAGCTCCAGACCTGAGGCTGCCTGAAATCATTCCCACCATCTCTAGAATCTCTCCCCTGTGCTGAGGTGACCATCTCCCCAGTCTCTTCATTAGTCCCATTTGTCTTCCACGATCATTCACTGTGGTAATATGAATGAAAACGGCCCCATAGGTTCAGAGGGAAAGGGACTATTAGGAGGTGTGGCCTTATAGGAATAAGAGTGGCCTTGCTGGAGAAAGTAGGAGGTGCCAGCGGGAGGGGGGGGACGGTGAAATCTCAAATGCTGAAGCCAGGCCTCCTGACTTTCTTTTTTTTCTGCTGCCTTTAGATTTAGATGTAGAACTCTCTGCTCCTTCTCCAGCGCGCTCCCATGCTTCCTGCCATAATGACAATGGACTAAACCTCTGAACTGTACGCCAGCCCCAATTAAATGTTTTCCTTTATAAAAATTGCTGTGGTTGTGGTGTCTCTTCACAGCAATAAAACATGAACTAAGACACCTACCCTCGGGGATCTAGCAAGAAAGGTTCTGTCTGCCCCACAACCTGTAGGCAGGTCCCACAGGTAACAGAGGTGAGAAAATCTTTAAGGCCCTAGAACTGGGTGCTCCCTCTGTGAGTTCCAAAAATACTGACAGCCAACCTGCAGCCAGGTTCATCCCAGAATGGGTGATGATGCATGATTAGGGAGCCATAGCCACACTCACTGTGGTTTTTATTCACCTCCCTTCCCACAGTAAAGCCCACCAGAAGCTGTCCTATGGATAATATTTCTACTTAAATTGTTTTCAATGAACCAGCCTTACTGTAGAGCCTATGTTGCTTAGCACTCCATTGGGTTGCTTGATATTCCACTTAAAAGCAAATAAGACCTCAAACACACCTGTACTGTGAAAAGAAAAAGGTGGTGTGGACTAGAAGGTGTCCCTGTAGCCAACAGGGGCTCATTTTCCTCAAAACCATCTCAGAAACAGGCACACACACACACACACACACACTTGTACAGGGCATATGTACACACATATGCACTGACCTGTGTCCACACAAGTCCACACTTTCTGACATGAAACACCTTGCACTTTTCACACACACACACACACACACACACTCAGAGATGAGCTCCACACACAGGAGCCTGTGACTGCTGCTTTGTCTGTGTCACGAGACAGGTCCTTCTTTGCAGGAAGTGGTCCTGGTCTCTTAATCACTGGATCCATGCGGTTTTTCTTCCAGGAAATAGCAATGGATGAGGATAGTCATCCTGTAATCCCAGGGAAACTTGGAGGCTTCCATGATGCCTTGAGGTATCCAGATTGGGAACACTGGCAGGAGGCAGGCAGGAGTGGGACTCTAAAAAGGTGTAAGTCCCACATTTTAAAAATCCTATAATGTTCTACAACTCCAACTCATCCATCAGTTGGGTGCACAGGACCAGGCCAGGGGGTGGATTTCTGAAGCTTCCACAACCTAGGTTGCTAGCTAGCACTGGTGGTCCATGGCTGTTGTGGCAAAGCATCACACACAGGTGGATTAATACAGGTAATATAATACACACCGCAGTGGCTGAGGCAGAGGCCAAGTCACTTTGATGAGGAGAGCCTTCCACATCTGTATATGTGTGTATATATGTACATATATGTGTATACATATATGTATGAATATATATAATTCTTTATATTATGTACATGTGGTGGTTTGAACAGGAATGACCCACATAGGCTTATATATTTGAATGCTTCGTTATTAGGGAGTGGTGCTACTTGGCAGGAATTAGGAGAAGAGGACTTATTGGAGTAGATGTGACTTTATTGAAGGAAGTGTGTCACTGGGTGTGGGTTTTGAAGTTTCAAATGCTCAATCCAGGCCCAGTCTTTCTTTCTGCTGCTGACTAATCTGCATGTAGAACTCTTGGCTACCTCTCCAGCACCATGTCTGCCTGCAAGATGCTATGCTTCCTGCCATGATGATAACGCACCAAACCTCTGAACCTGTAAGACAGCCCCAATTAAATTCTTCATTTGTAAGAGTTGCTGTGGTCATGGTGTCTCCTCACAGCAATAGAACATTGACTAAGACAGTGAGTGAGTGAGTACATACATGTGTGTGCGTGTGAGTGATGTGGGATTCCCCTCTGTATGCTGTGAATATGTTTTATTGCCATTGGTGAATAAAGAAGCTGCTTGCGCCTATAGCAGGGCACAATATAGCCAAGCAGGAAATCTGATATAGAGGAGGGATGAAGGTGGAGTCTGGGAGAAAGTATGTAGCTGCTGGAGGAGAAAGACATCCACTTGCGGGTACAGGTAAACCACAGCCTCTAAAATAATAGAAATGGGTTAATTTAAGATATAAGAGCTAGTTAGCAACATGCCTAAGTGATTTGCCAAGCAGTGTCAGCATTTTAATTAATATGGTTTCTATGTGATTATTTTGAGTCTGGGTAGCTGGGAACCAATAAGCAGCCTCCGCCTACATGCGAGTGTGTGTGTGTGTGTGTGTGTGTGTGTGTGTGTGTGTGTGTGTGTGTGT